>PVKE010002958.1:0-76884 GCA_004027555.1 Craseonycteris thonglongyai
GAGTAGGAGGGAAGGGAGAAAAGAAAGGAGGGAGAGAGAAGGAAGGAAAGAAGGAAGAGAGGGAGAAAGGGAAGGAGAGGAGGGGGGATGAATTAAAAAAAAAAATGAGGACAAGAGGGAGGGATAGAGTTCAGCATTTGGAAGATTTTTATACATATTCCAAAGGGAACAAATTACCTCTAGACTAAATGTTGCTAAATTAAACTTGCTCATGTACATATACTAGACTTGATATGAGCCCAAACAATACAGCATAGCTCTGTATATTTAAATGACAAGAAAATGTATAGCTAATGGGTTATTTGAGGAACAATTGCTGAAAATATTTTAGCCTCACCTCCGTGAACAACTTCAGACTAAATTATATTATCTCAGATATACTCAACAATAGGGATTCCCCCTCCATCTCTGACTTTGGCAAAGAATAGCAATAAAATTGTCCTAAAAGTATTTTAGATATACATTTGATTCTAAACTGACTTTATTCTAGATTATAAGAAAGACTGGGTAAATTTTGAGCCCTGATGGAAATAAGACTAAAAGATCTATTTAAAATAGAAGATGACAAAAGATAAAGGAGCTGTATATGAGTAGAATTGGTGACAATATTTTGTATAGTCAATGCATGCCATGCCTGCAGTACCAGCAGTGTGGAGAGACTCTTGGCACAGATATCAACATGGCAGGGCGGTGTCAGTGTAGACATGCATCTCCCAGAACCAGAATGATGGCCTTACCCAGGTGCTACATACAGAAGACATCATCAGCAAACCACAGTGAAAGAGAAGGCAAATAACAAAAGTCATAGGGTATCACATGTAAGACACTTTTAGCAGAAATATCAAGGAGATAAGTGTCCATGTGGAGTAGATGGTGACAGAGACCGAGAAATCTTTCCTTTTCTTAAATTTTATTCTATTTTTACCCCCAGATTGGAGTAACATGGGAAATATGATTTACTTATAAAAGAGTGACCTCATTTCTGAACACAGATATCTTTAATGACCAATTTAGAACTAACTTGGTGATATTCCTTTTCACCCCAAGCAAATACTATGAATTCATGGAAACAGAAATATACAATTTTTATGTGCAATACAATTTAATGTGATCATTTATATTAGCATATATCAGAAATCTCTAATATAAACACAGTTGTATTCATATACGTTAAAATTTGATTTACAGCTCCCTCCTCTGTTCACTTTCTTTAAGTGAAGTTTCTCTTCTGTATGTTAGAATAATTCATCTTGACAGTATTGTTTTATTCTAAAATGTTCAGGGGGCTTTCTTTGGACAATTCCATTTCTATTAAGTAACAATTTTCTTTTGGCCAAATTAAGCAGCTACAATGTCAGAGAAAATAGCACAAACTCTATTATAAAGATTATATAAATTTCTTTCATCAAAACCCTTAACATTAATTTTAATCACAAGATAGCTTTCAAGCCTATAAACTGGAAACTTGACCCATATCATACAATATTGTTTTCCTTTTTTTTTTTTTTTTAAGATTTATTTTATTGTTTTTGACAGAGAGACAGACAGAGAGAAGGGGTGGGGTGGGGGGGTGGCCAGAGCAGTCTCCATAATTGTACATCATCAGTTTTCAACATAGTTTCGTTCCACACAGGTGGGCATGAGGCTGCACAGGGCGGGAACTGGCCCCAGCAAGAACAGAGCTGGGGGCCTCCCACATGAGAAACACACCCCAATTCAACATATGGGTCCACAAGAGCTGGCACTGGGATTTGATCATCGGACCCCAGGGCAACCAGGTGAGAACTTAACCTACTGAGCCATCCCAGCATCCCCAATATTGCTATTTTTGATTGCCTATATTACACATCTTGCACATAGCTCCGTACATATTTGTGGAATAAATTACATCACAAAATGTTGATCAAAATTTACTCAGAGTAACTGTTAAAGCAATAAGCACGAATAGTCCTGTCAGAGACTGAGTTGGCTGTGCTGATACTACCTCAGTGTCAGGAACATAGCTTGTCATCTTGCCACTAGAAATGTCTATTTGAGCAGAAATTCTATTTTTCTCACAGTTGCTGCCATCAATAAAAATAGAGATGAGCACATATTCATCGTCCAATACTTATTTGTTAAATGAATAAATGAGTGCTTAAGACCAAACACCAGATATCTGCTGCCTTCAGGATAAAGACTAAACTCCTTATTACTGAATACTTGGCTCTAAATGGCCTTTCTAACTATGTCTCATGAGGAGACCACTGATTTCTGACCTGTAACGCAGAACTGCTTTGCCCCAGCACAGTTTGTGGAAATTCCAGAACATGTCTTACTTGACACCAAAATAGACAAATCACATTGTGGCTAAATCTTACCAGGGTAATTTTCCAAAATCAAGCTCATCCCCAAGCTCTTGTTAGATGCTTCTCAAAACATCATTGTAACAGTCAGGGGAAGCTAAGAAATACTGGGATGCAAATAATTATAAAATCTTAGTGGCCTATAAAACCTAAGGTTAGTTTTTCTCACTCACAGCATATTCACCCAGCTGATCAATAGTGCAGCTCTGTGCATAACAGTCACCCTCAGTGCAGCAGCACTGAGGCTGAGGGAACAGAAAGCCATCCAGAACCTGCCAAAGTGGCAGAGTGAAAGCGAATGTCAGACACTCTGCTGGTCCTAAGCTTTTGCCTGGAAGGGATACACGATGCTTCTGCACAAAATTTTATTAGCCAAAGGAAGGCATATAATCACACTTGAAATTGATCAACAGGCCAAGAATGTATAATTCTCCTCTGAGGAGGGAATGCAAATATTGATAAACAGTAATACATTCTACCACCCCATGCACTGAGAAATAGAATGTAGACTATCAAATCAGTCACTTCATGGCCTCTGAACTTATACCCAAGTTAATCTCACAAAGGCTAGGGGCTGGGGGGGAGATCAAAATATACCATTTTATTTTGTACTTTAATAATTGGAGAAATATAAGCTAAAAGTTTTTTTCACTAAAAAACTAAACTTACAAAATTATTATAAAATTAATTAAAAGTTACAGAATTCCTCCCAAATTCCTGAGAAGATAAAAGCAAGTTAAAGAAAATTCATATAGTAAAAGAGTTTTTAAAAGAAATAGAGAAGATGCACAAAATATATAAAGCTTAACAAAACATAGCAGAATACTGCATATAGCAATTATATCTACACAAAAGATTAAAAGTCCCATAATAAAAGGCAAATACTAGTTAAAAAGTAAAAACCAACTATGCACTGAGAGATAAGCCTAAAGTAAAATAAAACAAGAAAAGTAAAAAAAAAAAAAGAACAATTCGAATTGTAAGCATAAAAAGAAAGCTGATACTGAAATATCAATTCAGGTAGAGTTTAAATCAAAAAAGAATTCAATAGATTTATCCCCCTGCCTCTCCCTCCCACTCCCCACACCTGCCCCGACACATGGGGCTCATTTGGAGCTCTCGGCTCCTGCTAGGCCAGGACCTCTGTTCTCTCTTTCAGGCTGCCGTCACAACCATCTACCCAGACCTCATCAGCCATGATGAGATGCTCCCTGACACCTACAAGATCCAGTAAATCGCAGTGCTGTGTCTGAAGGTCGAGGAGGACATGGTCAATAGGACAGAGGGGAACACTGATGACTCACTTGTTGGTGAAAATGACTCTGCTGAAGGCCCCAAGGGCTCAGGCACCAAAAGCACAGTAATCACTGGTGGTGTTATTGTCATGAACCGTCACTTGCAGGAAACCATCTTCACAAAAGAAACCTACAAGAAGTACATCAGAGGAAGCCGGGATGAATCAGTGGGTTGAGTGTTCACTTTGTAGCTCCAGGGACCAAGGGTCGAATCCCAGTCCTCCTGGCCCATGTGGACCTATATGCTGAATTGGTCTGTGCTTCCCATGCAGGAGGCCCCCAGTTCAGTTCTATCCCCCTGGTTTGGCCCCCAGCTCAACGGGGTGTGCTTTCCATACAGGAGGCCCCCAGCCCAGGTCCTGCCCTGCGTAGCCCCTGGCCACCCTGCCCACCCACGCAGAACGAAACCATATCGAAAACTGATGTTGGAAAATTATGGAGACTGCTCTGG
Organism: Craseonycteris thonglongyai; assembly: GCA_004027555.1. NCBI lineage: Eukaryota > Metazoa > Chordata > Mammalia > Chiroptera > Craseonycteridae > Craseonycteris > Craseonycteris thonglongyai. The sequence continues at coordinate 4,092 of PVKE010002958.1, forward strand.
GCCCTCTCCCTTCTCTCTGTCTCTCTCTGTCTCTGTCTCTCTGTCAAAAACATTAAAATAAATCTTTAAAAAAATAAAAATACATAAAAAAAAGAAGTGCATCAAAGATTACATGAGGGGAAGCCGGGATGGCTCATTGGGATGAGCGCTCACTTTGCAACGCTGGGGACCAAGGATTGAGTCCCGACCCCGGCCCATACAGACCCATATGCTGAACTGGGGAGTTCCTCCAGTTCAGTTCTCTCTCTGTCTCTGTATCTCTCTCTCTCTCTCTCTCTCTCTCTCTCTCTCTCTCTCTCTCTCTCTCTCTCTCTCTCTGTCAAAACAATAATTAAAAAAAAAAGATTACCTGAAATCAATCTAAGGGAAACTTGAAGGACAGAGACCAAAAAGAGTAAAATCTTTAATAACAGGGGCTGCAGAACCAATCAAGCACATCCTTGCTAATTTCAAAAACAGCCAATTCTTTACTGGTGCAAACATGAAGCCAGATGGCGTGGTCGTTCTGCTGGGCTACCATGAGGATGGCATGAACCCATAGATGATTTATTTAAGGCTGGTTTAGAAATGAAAAAATATTAACACAGTTGGCAACTGGATCCATCACCTGTCATCCTAACTGACTGCTGCTTTTCATTCACACACCAGAACTAGGACAGATGGGACTGATATTCTCTTGAGCTATTCGTTTATTTTGACTTTGATTTATTTGGAGCAAAGGCATTGTTTTTAATTTAAAAAATGTCATATGGGTTCTCTAAAAGTAAAATGCATTTAAGTTTGTTTGAGGAAATACCTCTTAGTTTAATACATATTCAAATTCATCTTGCGTAGTGTTCCTGGACAAGCTAGAACCCAGTAGTAGACCACTGTTATAAAACATAAGACTGTCTTCAGATAACTTCTACTGTAAAAACTACTTCTGGGGCTGGAAAGTCTTAATCCTGAGTTGAAGTAAAGGGAACTACCATGCTCACAGCAAGCCAACAATTGAAGTGGATGCCTTAGACATTTCATCACCTACAAACAGATGTAGTTAACTCTGGAAGCAATAACCAAAAAATAAAAATAAAAAGAGACTAATACAGTTGGGAAAAAAAGAATTAAATGTGATAAAGAGGATAATTTGATAGTGATAAAAATAATTCACAATGGAGAGAAAGTAGTTATTAACTAATATATATCAGAAAGTAGTTATTAACTAATATATGTCCCCACTGAACAGGACAGGAGATACAACCTTAGTCCCATGTGAAGCAAGGGAGTACAAATAAACCAGCTGCATAAATTCTAGAACTTCAATTCACCTCATTTATTAAAAAAAAAAAAAGTGAAATTCTGCCCGTAATGCTAGGACTCTGTAAATTAGTTTATTGACTGCTCAGAAACTTGGAAGAAAATCAAAGTCCCCAGAAAAATAAAAATCTAATGCCTGCTACAGTCATATGTGGGATCGGAGTGTACAAGACATGCTTAGAATAAGAAGCAAAAGCTAAGATAATATTAAAATCAGTCCAGGTAAATAAGTTGTGGTATCTTCTCACATACAGCAATGAGAATGATCACCACCACCAAAACACACAAATATGAGTGAACCTCACAAATATAATGTTGAATAAAAGAAGACATTCAGAAAACTAAATAAAGTTTAAATACAAACACATTGACAGTGTTAAAAGACAGGCTGGTGTAAAACTCATAGCAACTCAAATCTTAAACCTAATCCTAATCCTAACCCTAATCCTAAATCTAACCCTAAATCTAACCCTTAAACATAGTCATAAGCCCTAAATTTAATTTCAACCCTAATCCTAATTGTCACTCTAACTCAAAAATAAAATAAAAAGGATGGTGGTTACTGTTGTGCAGGATAGGGGTAGTATTGACTGAAAGAGGGCCCACAGCTTCTGAAGTACTAGTAATGGTTCTTAATCTCACTGAGAGTTATAGAAAGGAATTCATTTCATAAAAATATATTAAACTGTATCCTTATGATATTGCCCTTTTCTACGCAGTTATTACATTTCTACTTCAACAGGGAAGGAAAATGGGTCCTGATCTATTGAAACTTAGTTAAAAACAAAACCCACTCTCTAAAGACACTTTCACAACCCAGGGCAATTTTCATTTACCTAGGACAAATGTCACAAGAAAAAAAATACAGACAAGGGGAAGCCAGGATGGCTCAGTGGGTTAAGTGCTCACTTTGCAGCACCAGGGACCAAGGATCGAGTCCCGGCCCCGGCCTGTGCTGACCCATATGCTGAACTGGGGAGTTCCCCCAGTTCAGTTCTCTCTCTCTGTATCTCTCTCTCTCTCTCTCTCTCTCTCTCTCTCTCTCTCTCTCTCTCTCTCTCTCTCTCTGTCAAAAACAATTTAAAAAAAAAGTAACAACTTACATTAAAAAATATATATATAGACATTCAAATATGACAAATACCAACAGCGGTGATGTTGATAACAGAATCTTGTAAACGTACACTTTGAGTTCTAAAAAAGAATATCTGAAGAACCTATTAATCAAGGAAAATTATTAATCAATGAAAATGATTTGAGTTACTGCAGTAAGGAAGGACATAACCTTGGTAGAGTCTGATTAGTGTCTCAGAAGAGGAAAACCATGATGAGGTATGTATAGGGTTTTAGGGCCTAGGCTAGATGATTTTAGGCTGAGTCTTGGAGAGTAGGAAACTGGTTAGGACTGGGTAAAATATATAATGTAATAGTGTTAGATAGACGAACACAGTAAAACTAGGACTTTGAAGCAAGTTCTTGATGAGTAAGCTATTTTAGTTGATTTACAATTTCAACCTCCAGGAACAATTATTTCCTGGACCAAGTATCTAAACTGGATTGCCCGGTCCCAGTACTAGGTAGTAAAAACCAGGAAAGTATGATTTGGTCATAAATCGATTAGCATAGGAACAAGAAAATATGTTGTTTTCAGCGATGTATATTTATATTTTCAAATACAAAATGATGTGTATATAGCATACATACACAAAAATACACACAATGATTTTTCAAATACAAAAAATGATGTATGTATTTTCAACTATAAAACCTTTATAACCATAGTAAGTAAAAATGTAATTTAATAATAAATGTTTAAATTATGTTGTTGTTGAAATATAAATTAAGAAATAATACTTATAAAAATAAAGTTTTCAAAAATAATAACCTATAAGGGAGGAGGGTGGGAGAGGAGGAAAGGGGCATCAAATATAAGGTGATGGAAAGAGAGCTGACTCTGGGTGGTGAGCACATAATGTAACACATAGACAAAGTACTATAGAATTGTACACCTGGAGCCTGTGTAATTTTTACTAGCCTATGTCACCCCAATAAATTTCACAATAAAAAAATAAAATAAACATTAAATAAAACAAAAAATAAAATTAGAAAAGAATCAAGAACTGGGGATGCCAGGATGGCTCAGCTGGTTGAGCGCTTGCTTTGCAGTCATGGGGTCCAAGGACAGAGTCCCAGCCCCGACCCATGCAGACCCATATGCTGAACTGGGGCAAGCTTCCCATGTGGAAGGCCCCCCAGTTTGCAGGGGCATACTTCCCATGTGGGAGGCCTCTGGTTCAGTTTCTGCCCTGTGTGGCCCCACATCCATGTGTGGAATGAAACGATGTCAAAACTGATGACATATGGCTGTGACACTGCTCTGGGACCTCCCTCTTTTCTCTGTCTCTGTCTCTGTCTCTCTGTCTCTGTCCATCTGTCTCTCTCTCTCTCTCTCTCTCTCTCTCTGTCGAACAATAAAATAAATTTAAAAAAAAACAACAGAATTAAGAACTGCACCTTTTCTTCCTAGACAATGAGCTGTAGTTTGTTTCAAAGAAGACCTTTCTGGTTTACCTTGATCTTCCTTAGTTTTACCATAAAGAGATTAAAATTCTAATTCAGTTACTAGGATCATTTTCAGTTCTATCATGTTAGTATTCTTGTTTAGAAAGTCTTTGATTAAAGTGCAGATTATTCTTGCAATAGAAACTTTGATTAATTATCTTTTCTTCACTCCTCTTCAGGATTATAGAGATAAGTAAAATATTTGTTTTATTCAAAATTTTAATTTGGTATAAAATAAATTTCTCACTTAGGTCACTGTTACTTTGAGACTCTGCTACATATAGCCAAATCTAACTATGACAGAAAAGCCAATAAAAGATATGCAAATTTTATAGGTTAAATTATAAAGCATCATACATAGCCTCAAGGAGACAAACACAAGGGTGCTCCGAACAACATTGCTCCTACGGAATTAAATTGGGGGGAAGCCGGGATGGCTCAGCGGGTTAAGCACTCACTTTGCAGCCCGGGGGGGGGGGGGGGGGGGGGGGGGTACCAAGAACTAATTCCTGGCTCTGGCCCATGCAGACCCACATGCTAAACTGGGGTGTGCTTCTCATTGGGGAGGCCTCCAGATCAGTTCTCACTCCTCCCACCTCATTTGGCCCCTGGCTCGTGCTTCTCATGCAGAAGATCCCCCCCCACCCCCGACAGTTCCTGCCCTATGTGGCCCCCACTTACCTATGTGGAATGAAACCATTTCAAAAACTGATGATGTACAAGTATGGAGACTGCCCTGGGCCCACTCCCTTCTCTCTGTCTCTCTGTCTCTGTCCCTGTCTCTGTGCCTGTCAAAAACAGTAAAATAGGGGAAGCCAGGATGGTTCAGTGGGTTAAGTGCTCACTTTGCAGCCCTGGGGACTGAGGATCAAATCCTGGTCCCGGCCCATGTGGACCCATATGCTGAACTGGGGAGTGCCCCCAGTTTGGTTCTCACCGGGGTGAGACCACAGCCCAGTTCCTGCCCTGTGCAGCCCCGCCCACCTGTGGAATGAAACTATGTGGAAAAACCAATGATGTGCAACTATAGAGACTGCTCTGGGCCCTCCCCCTTCTCTCTGTCTCTGTCTCTGTCTCTGTATCTCTCTCTCTCTCTCTCTCTCTCTCTTTGTCAATAAAAATAAAAATAAATCTTTAAAATAAAACAAAACAATAAAATAAATCTTAAAAAAAAAATTAAATTGGGCACAATTTGAATGTCCATATATAGACAGAAGATTCTATATTGCATAAAAAGTTAGTTATCCCTAAATTATTCTGTAAATGCAATAAAATTCCTAATACAATTCAAGAGGATATTTTAGTGAAATTTGACAACTTAATTCTAAGATATACAGGGAAAACCAAAGGGCCAAGAACAGCCAAGACAGTTTTTAAAAAGAAAAGAACAAACTAGGGAAACTTGCTTTTCTAAATATTAAGAATTATTATAAAGCTATAGCAAATGAGGCAGTCAATGAATAGTAACTGAGATAGTTACTACAGTAAATGCACCAGAAAGGCTGAGAAATCTGAACTAGATTCACACATATAAGGAACCCTCATGTTGACAGAGGAGGCATTGCAGATCACTCATTAAGGATGGCCTATCAATAATTGTTACTGGAATAACATGCAATACATTTAGATGGGAAGTCCCAATATTATAACATGTCAATCTACCCAAATTATTCTATAAATTTAATATAATTTTAATTAAGATTCCAACAGAATTATCAAAATTTGTTTTTCTTAAAGTATACACACGTGTGTGTGCGCACACACACACACACACACCAAACTATAAATGAAAAGTTTGATAAATTTAGCTGTATTAAAATTTAGAATGTCGGGGAAGCTGGAATGGCTCAACGGGTTAAGTGCTCACTTTGCAGCCCCAGGGACCAAGGATTGAATCCCTGCCCTGGCCCATGCAAACCCATATGCTGAACTGGGGTGTGCTTTCCATGAGGAAGGTCCCCAGTTCGGTTCTCACCCACTAGTGTGGACCCTGGCTTGAGGGGGTGTGGCTCCCATGTGGAAGTCCCCCCAGCCCAGTTCCTGCCCTGTGTGGCCCCGCCCACCTGTGTGGACTAAAACCATATGGAAAACTGATGATGTACGACTAAGGAGACTGCTCTGGGCCCTCCCCCTTCTCTCTGTCTCTCTCTGTCTCTATCTCTATCAAAAACAAAATGAAATAAATCTTTAAAATAAAAGAAAATCTGAAATAAAATCTAGTGTAAAAGAAAACACAAAAATTAAATTTGGAATAAAAGGAGATATATCTGAATATTCTTGAATCCTAATAAATTGTTCTCTTGAAAAATTTAAATTGACAAACAGACTCATGGAGTATTATAACCATAAATAAACCAATGAAATGTTACTAAAGATTACCTCCAAAAATAGTTCTAGGACCAACGAATATTACTGGAAAGTGCAGTCAAACCGTCAAGGACGAAGTGTTTTCTATGCTATGTAAACTTTCCTAGGCCCTAAGAAAAGCTGGAATGCTATCCAATCTATTTGAGGTAGCTAGCAATAACACTGACATAAAACAAACATAGCAGAGTTTATAAAAATAAAAATAAACCTCAGACTACTGAATGTGCAATATTAAAGTGTCCATTCTGTTCTATTACAAGCCATCAAGACCTTGTGATGAAAAGTCAAAATTAAGAGGACGAGTATAGCAAATGCTTATATTCTTGCAAGCACAAAAATGATATAAGCAAAATACACAGAAAGGTTTGACTAAATGGCACTAAAAGAGGTTGAAGCATATTTTGTTCACTCCTGGGGCCCTCTAGTAGACTCTTTTTCCAAGCTGATGATGTTAGAAAAACAGCACATACAAATTGAGTCAGTGGTAAGTTAGAGATGAGCCACACAGGTTCTAAATATCAGGAATCACTCTCAGTAGCTATCTTCCAGGTGATGGTTACCAGAGGGCTTGTAGTAAGAGTCCACAGATATCTATAGCATTGTGGATGTAAAGATGATAACCCTAAATACTCATAGCTTTTTATTATAGCTGGTGGATCACATGTAATATGTAAACAAAAAGTTGTAATGAAATGTTACAGCAATGATGAAATTGTGCATAGAGCTTAGAGGCTGCTTGGGGCAGGGCATAAAAGAGAGAAAGATTGACAGGAAGTGATGCTTGTACAAAATCTGTTTCTACTCAACTAGCTTCAAAATTACCTCATGGTTCTGCAATCTCTAACCTTTATATTCTAGTATGTTTGTTTGGCTGTTTATTTGTCATTGGGTTGATTATTTAAAGAAAACATTACAATTTGCTTACTAGTTCCCAATGTCAATAAATTTCTGTAGTTTCTTCACTTATTTTTACAACCATCATAGTCATATAGGAAAGAAAAAGGTATCTTGCTGAAAATAATTCTTTTAAATTTAATAAAGCTATAGTTAATGACTTATAGGTTCTTATGTGACCAACCCCTTCTAGAAGTATCTTATAAGGGTTTGAAACAAAGGCTTTTGGAAGCTGTGAAAAATCTCTCAAAGTAGTTAATATATTTGAGTATTAGTGAAAACTTGATAAAGTTAGGGGAGAATTTTAGCCAGGTATCACAAGAAATTTGTACCTGTGGACTCCTAAGAATTAAAATGTACTCTTCTCGGGCAGCTAAGCAAAGGCATTAGGGCATTAGGAATTAACAATATCAAGTCCTCATGATTAATAGTACTTCATTTTGCAGACAAAGGCAAAAACTTCACCAAATATCAGTTTGTTGTTAGTATTATATCTGATATTGTTAAGCAAACAAACAGACAAACAAAAATAGAATGAGGTGAGGGGCAAGGACACACTATCACAATGTCAAGAACACAGAACTGAAAACAGAAACAGGGATTCTCATCCCAGATCAGCCACTAACAAAGTATACAATTTTGATCAAGTCACCTCAGATATCTGGACCTAAATTTTCTTCCAGTCATAAAATTTTCCTTATGAAATTAACTATGATGTCACTTTTCAAGACAGAGACCTGACCCCAAGAGCATAATATTCAGGAAAGATAAGTTTTTGCTAATGGAGGGGATGGCTCAGAAGGCCTACTCCACACAGCTCTCTGGCTATCAAGACTACCAGGCAAGGTGAACAGCAATACCAGACACAAATGACAAAACATTATAGCCCAATTTCATAGCTTAACATAGAAAGTTTATTGGGAACATTCAATTTTACAGCCTTTAATTGACAAAGAAAAAAAAAAACAACTGCACACCTGTATGCATTCAGCTCACATCATAGCAATACAACTTAATTTTTAAAACATTTTTATTATCATAAGGTATGCATATGTACCAATAAGTTCATCAGTCTAACCACTTCTAAGTGTACCATTGAGTGGCATTAATCATTCACAATGTTTGCCACATCACTACTTCATTTTTTTAATGGATATTTATATTCATTCATCTGTCAAAGCAGCAGGCCCTATGCTAAACTCTGGGATTGCAATTTGAACAAAAATGCCTATGATCTGTGCCTTCATGCAGCCTCCATGGGCCAGGTCTGGCGTTTTGTTTTTCCTTTACGATCAGATAACGGGTCTTTGTGCACAGGGGGATGCGGGTAGGGTTGAAAAGGACAGTGGATACACTGCTGAGGTCGGAGAGAAGCATAGGCAGTCTTCCATCGCCCAATTCCGGAGTCAGAGGTACGCCAGATCCCTGTGCTCCCCGAAAGGGCGGGGCCTGTAACGTGAAGAGCCGGAGGAGAGCAGGGGGAGAGCCGAAGGAGAGCTGGGAGGGGCTTGGGAGACGCCGGGAGGAGGGGCTGAGGGCGGGGCCTGTGACGAGGAGAGCCGGAGGAGAGCTGGGAGGGGCTTGGGAGACGCCGGGAGGAGGGGCTGAGGGCGGGGCCTGAGCTGCGCTTGAATGGGGGCGGGAAGGAGGAGCTGGAGGCGGGGCCCAGGCGGGACAGTAGAGCCGTGCGCCGGGCAGGGGTGGTAGTGACACCCTCCGCCAAGACGTGGGCCTGCACCGGACGCCCCCTAGGCCGCGGCCCTGAGCGGCGGCATCTCCTCGGCCTCGCTCCTCGGTGGCGGTGGCCTGACGAGAAGCCTGAGTGGGATGCGGCTGACCCGGAAACGGCTCTGCTCGTTTTTCATTGCCCTGTACTGCCTCTTCTCCCTCTACGCCGCATACCACGTCTTTTTCGGGCGCCGCCGCCGGCCGTCGTCCGCGTCCTTGCGGGGCCTCAGAAAGGGGGTGTCCCGGGTGCGGGAGAGGCTCGGCCGAGGTAGGACGCGGGTTGGCGGCCGCCGTCCCCGGCTGCGAGACCCGACGCGGGCTTGTGGGGCGGCAGGGGCCGGGCAGAGCCGAGCTGTGCGGCCGGAGATCTCGCTGTCGGTCGGGGAGTGCTCCCGGACCCTGGCGTGCGCCTTTCGTCCGCCAACACTAACCTGACCTGCGCTCGGGATTACCGCAGCCCTCGCGCCAGTCCCGCACGCCGTCCCCTCTTCCCACCCCCGAAGCTGACAGTCGTGCACGCCGTTAAAATTTGTGTTATATACTTAAAACGTTGTCACAAAATGATTCGCGGGAACGCGGCTGGGTTTAGCAAATCTATTTTCAAATTGAAACAAAGCCTTCTCGAATTATGCAATAATTTCGGAAAGTCAGAGCCCTTTAACCTCCAAATCTGGTCCCCTGTCCTGTACTTGGATCTATGTCAGGGTCGGGCTTAGACTCATCTCTCCTTTTTTTCAGAATTTTGCACAATAGTATCAACAGTCGTTTTTATGTATACAATCTTTAAATAATTGCAAAAGTTAAACTTGTAACTTGATGCATATTATCCAATTATTTTAGGAGGTTTTTTGTTTGGGAGAGATATTTTTATGTTAACATTTTATCTCAAGATCTTTCAGAGTAAAGGTTTAATAAAAATTATATTCTGATTTCCTTCTTTTTCTTAATGTGTGTGTTTAACCAGTTCAAATTAATTTGTTTTGCCTCTTTAAAAAACTGAAATTAGGATGAAATTAGAACTTCCCTAAAATCTAATTTAAATGGCTTGAATTTATCTACAATGCTAGCTCTAGCTTCCTGATAAACACTGTTACTCTTTTTAAACCACAGAACAATCTGCTTTGGAAAATGAAGAATGGAATCCTTGGGAAGGAGATGAGAAAATTGAGCAACAACACAGATTCAAAACTAGCCTTCAAATATTAAATAAATCCACAAAAGGGAAAACAGACTTCCAAGTACAAATCTGGGGCAAAGCTGCCATTGGTAAGTTAATGGGTAGAGTTTAGACATCTAAAAAGCATCACAAAATGTACCTTATTAATATTAAACTATTCATTTTAATACATGTATAGTTTATTTCATAATTTGTAAAGGTATGATAACTTTTTTCAATATTTCATTTCTACTTTCTGTTAAGCAACATCTGTGTAAATATACACACATGTACTGATATTCTATTGCTCTTTAGCTGAGCACAGCTTTATTTGTAGCAACAAAGTGGGTGTGTAGGCATCATTTAGTTAAATGCCTATGGCAACTAAAGTTTCATGAATCTATGTTTATTGGATACTTAATACACAAGTATAAAATGTGGCCACTGCCCTTGATGGCCAAACAAGTTTGGGAAACATTGAACTAAATAAAGTTCTTTATTGAGTTCTCAGAACCTTTCAGAGGCCAGTATTCATTGTCAGTGTCCAAGAAGGGAATATAGTATGTAGCTGATTATACTTGATTGCCCACAAAAGCATTTTGCTCTGAATATCATGAATGCCATATATAACTAGCATTTCTAGTTATATATTAGGCTTAATTAGAGAATGGAACCCTCAATTCTTAGAAGAATCAGAAAGAATTTAGTGAATTAGAAGGGGCTTTATTTGGCCTTTAAACATGAGTTGGATTTATATGTTCAGTAAGGGATATAGATAGTACCAGATGAAAGGAAAGTAAAAAGAATAGTTTGGCCTGTGTTGTTTCATTCACACTTGCATGTGAATATACATCCTTGAAGATTACTGACCTCTAAATTTTAGGTATCCAGGCTTACAATCGTCAAGTTCTAACAAATTTTTTTCTTTATAAAATCTTTAATATTAATTTCCTCTTTCAAATTACCATTTCCTCATTCTAGTTCTTAATTAAATATACACCTTAACAGATTTTCATATTTGCATACTTTTCTCTTTTTTTTATCCAGTAAGCACAAAGTGGCTTATTCCCCAGACAGAGTCATAGGATATCAGTTATAGACATTGCCATTTAAAAAGGGAGAAAATAAAAGTAAAATCAAGTCACTGGTCCACACAATTTTGAAATCCAACCAGGTAAACCATTAGGTTTCAAAGCCTGGGAATAATCTATGGCTCAAAACTTTGCTTCTGGCCTTTCAACTCTGCCCTTGGAGTCATCGTTCCTATTTCATGAAGGGTAGCCCGTGTTTCCAGAGTAGTTTTATCTGCCTGTTTCCTGCAGATAGGATTTTGGGAGTTCAAGAGCCTACTTTCAACCTCTCTCTGTCCCTTTTAGTCCAAGCTGTCATTGTTTCTGCTGATATACATTCTCAAGAACCTCGTGAGTCTCCTGTGTATGTCACGAGGATTCACTGCATTAGATAAATGCTTCTCCATGGGTCTTTCCTGTATAATCTTGTCTCCATTTCTGATTTCCACTAAGGTTACTAAAGGAGATCCAGAAATTACACATCTACTATCTTCATAGAGCTCTCTATGTGACTAGATATTATAATCTTTTTATCCTTCTGAAGCACTAGCCAAAGGATATCCAGTCACATCCTTGGCCGTCTCTCCAGAGCATGGTTTCCTGACAGCGAATCTCCTAAATTTTTACTTTTTTGCGATCTGAATAGGCTGAGAATTTCTGAAATCATCACATACTGGTATTTTTTACTTAACAGTTCTTCCCTCAATCTCTCTCTTTCCTCCCATGTTTTGCTGTAGTCAGCAAGAAAAAACCAGGCCACAGCTTCAGCAGTTTGCTTGGAAATCTATTCAGCTAAATATCTAAGTTTATTGTTTACAAGTTCTGCTTTCCACATAACTGTAGGACACAATTCAGCTAAGCTTTCTACTGCTATATAAATTAGTAATACACCACTTAACAACAAGAATATGTTCTATGAAATGTATCATTAGGCTATATCATTCTTGTGAGAACATCATAGAGTGCAGTTACATGAACTTAGATGGTATAGCCTACTACTGTAAATGTATGTGCTACACTTTTATATAACTAGCAGCACTATAGGTTTGTTTACACCAGCATCACCACAAACACAATAGGTTGCATTATGACTTTATGGCATAGCTAAGCATAGGGATTTTTCAGCTCCAACATTTTATGGGACTACTGTCATGTATGCAGTCCATTGTTGACTGGAACATCATTATGTGGTGCATAACTAACTGTACAATGAGGATTCTTTTTCTCCAGTTTCTAATAACATGTTACTCATTTCCTAAGCCCTTACCAGCAATGCTTTTAATGTGCATATTTCTACCAACAGTCTGCTTATAATTTAGGTATTCTCTAAGATGATAAGCGTTTTTTCCTACTGTGCTCCAAACTTTCTTCTGAATTCTCACAAGTCCAGTCATTAGCATCCATATTTCTACCTACAGTTTGTTCAAGGCACTCTAATCTAGGCTTTTTAAAAATCATACTCCTCAAAATTCTTCCAACCTCTTTCCATTATCTAATTCCAAAGCCACTTCCAGAATTTTAAATACTTAATTACATTAGTATTCCTTTTTTAGATATAACTACATTTATAACTATATAATCTGTAGTTTCCTATAGCTGACATAACCTATTATTGAAAATTTAGTGACTTAAAGCAATACAAATTTATTCTTACATTTCTGAAGGCAGAAGTCTAGAATGTGTCCAGAGGGCTATATTCCTTTTGTAGGCTCTATAGGAGAGTCTGTTTCCTGGCCTTTTACAACTTCTAGAGGTCACTGCATTCCCCACTGTACCTCTGCTTCCATCCCCACATCTGTCTTTCACTCTGACCCACCTGCCTCTTGTGAGGACCCTTGTGATTACATAAGGCCCACCCAGATAATCCAGGATAACATCCTCACCTCAGCATCCTTAATCACATTTAGAAAGTCTCTCTTGCTATGTAATGTAACATATTCCCAGGTTCTTGACATTTCATCCTTGGACATTTAGAGTGTGTGGGGAACATTATTCAACCCACCACAATTGGAAAGCTTTATCTGATTGGCCAAGTCTTTAAAGATTTTTTATACATGTGTCCTTTAGTTCCAGGATGTAATGAGAATGGAACAAAACTCATCTTTCAATGTAACTAAAATAGGGCTCCTAGATTACCTCATTGTCTCCAGATTTCCTCATTGTATGACAATGCTGCTCTCCTCTACTCTCAGAGCTTTCATTCAGGTAAAATCATGATAAACCATCAGCGGCTGCCTTAAGGACGAAAAATGCAGTGATACTTGTCTGCAAGAGGGCATCATGCAATGAGGGATAATGTTCAATGGGGAGGAGGCAATATCTCCTTGACATATTGAACATATATATGTATACATGAGCTTTTCCAGTTGTGTTTGGCACAAAATGGTGAATTCCCCCATTTGTTATAATATGGAAACAATTCTAAAATACAGTAGGTCCTCCTAACATCTTCAATGTTGCTTCACTATAATGTTGATGAGATGCTATAGGAACTTAACTCTTAGCCTGTGGTAAGATTGGTTTTGTTATAGTCATTTCACTTAAAGTTGCAGAATCTATCAAGGATGTTAGGTGAGGACTTGCTGTAATAATTTACATAGTATTGTAACAGATTTCAAGATAAAATAGATAGTAAAGGTCCAATGATATAGAGTTTTCTCAGATTTAGAGTAAGAGAGGTTAGTGTCTTTAACCCATATTTTTCCATATTTATACTTACAGCCTCTGAATTCCTATTGCTTGGTAGCACTGTACTACTGCCTGCCATGAGACCAAAGAAGGAAAAAAAAAACTGGTTTTCTAGTCAACTGATATAAAAGAGCAGAACTTAAACTCATCCCATACACCAGAGTAGATCAGTCAGTAAATGTTGTTCTTTTTTTTACCAGGTTTGTATCTCTGGGAGCATATTTTTGAAGGCTTACTTGATCCCTCTGATGTGACAGCTCTGTGGAGGGAAGGAAATTTAATTGTAGGAAGAACACATTACAGGTATTAATTGTACAACATTAACCTTTGATGTGTTGCTGTACAATGTTTTATATAAATACTAGAAGAAAAATAAGAGAAAAATATATTCATAGCAAATATTTTCACTTCAACTTGTGAAGAATAGAGAAATCTCATGAGTATATATTCATAGTTAAAGCTTACCTTGAACATTTTCTTATAAAATTGTAGTACAAAGTACTTTTTTTTGGAATCGTGTGTCTCTCACTTATCAAAGCATTTCTGATCATATGGAAAAACTTATATTCCAGATTTTGTAACATTTAATTGTTGATGAGCATTTCATACCTTGAAGGAATAACATGTAAACTTAAAAGCGTTTTCAGTTTTCTCTTTTTTTTCTCTTTTATATAAGTTATATTCACATATTTTTATAATACTAGGTAGTATCAAAGTTGTTACTATCACTTTTGAAATTTTTATTTTTCAAAATATTTTATATATGAGTTTTATCATAATTTAATGATATACGAGGGCTGTCTGGAAAAAAATCCAGCCATAAAAGCCTCTATTTTTCATATGACATGGCTGGATACTTGCCGGACAGCCCTTGTATAGGTTACCATTTTACAGCAATACTCTAATCTTTTTTTTTTATTTAAAAAAATCAATGTCTCATTAAGATGCATATTTTCTAAAAATTTTTAATGCATAGAATTAAGATTTTATTTAGAAAAATTGTGATATCTGAAAGAATGATATTTTCTATTAGATTTTACTTCTTATTGAAATAAAAATAATTTTGAGTGCTTATTTTATTCAACAACTATGAGGGAAGATTCCAGTTTCTGTTGGGATTCCTGTTCTTTACTTTTTTAAAGATTTATTGTTTTTGACAGAGACAGGAAGAAGGGGGTGGGCCCAGAGTAATCTCCATAGTTGCACATCATCAGTTTTGGACATGGTTTCATTCCACACAAGTGGGCGGGGGGCCACACAGGGCGGGAACTGGGCTGGGACCCTCCCACATGGGGCCAAACCAGGGGATAAGAAATGCACTGGCATGTGCCTCCCCCAGTTCAGCATATGGGTTCACACAGGCTGGGGCCAGGATTCAATCCTCAGTCCTTAGGGCTGCCAAGCGAGCACTTAACCCACCTGAGCCATCTCAGCTTCCCCTCCTGTTCTTTCTTTCAGAAATCAAGAGGAAAAGTTATAATTAATCTCAACTCTATTTGAATTTTCACTGCTTCTTTAACTATTTACTTTATACGCGGTTGGAAAACAATTTCATTACATGAATCTTTTCAAAGTAATGATTCTTGAAAAGTAAACAGGTTTTTTAATCATTTGTAATGATTCTTTTTCCTTTGATCTCCAGGTTTCTATTGAACTAATCCTATTTAAGACCTTATACAGGGGAAGCCCGGATGGCTCAGTGGGTTAAGTGCTCACTTTGCATTGCAGGGGACCGAGGATTGAATCCCGGCCTGGCCCGTGCGGAACCATGTGCTGAGCTGGGAGCTCCCCCAGTTCAGTTCTCTCTGTGTCTCTGTATCTCTCTCTCTCTCTCTGTCAAAAAACAATTAAAAATAAATAAATGTTTTTTTAAAAAAAGGGGAAGCCGGATGGCTCAGTGGGTTAAGTGCTCACTTTGCAGTGCCGAGGGCCGGGGATCGGGTCCCGGCCCCGGCCCATGCGGAACCATATGCTGAACTGGGAGCTCCCCCAGTTGAGTTCTCTCTCTGTCTCTGTATCTCTCTCTCTCTCTCTCTCTCTCTCTCTCTCTCTCTCTGTCTCTCTGTCTCTCTCTCTCTCTCAAAATAAATAAATAAATAAATAAAGTATTACAAAAAGACCTTATACATCATCCTAAACTTACAATACTTGGATTAGGGATTAGGGTATTAGAAAGTAAATGTGTATTATGCATACAAGCCTAATATTTTGGTATTTAAAAAGTAAACATGTTATGGATGTTAGTCTAGTCTACCCATAATATACAGAATTTTCAGAAAAATTCTTTAAAATTCATAGAGAAGTTAGTATATACTGCTACTATAATGATAGCAAAGGATTTGAGCAAACAGCATTAATTCCCAAAAGAAAATCTTCTCTTGAAATTTTTACCAGAGATTTTATATTATGATCAAATAGCAATTCTGTTTTCTCTTAGGATTTAAGAGACCTATATATTCAAAGAAGTTCACTAGTGTGGCACATTTTTTTAAACAACTTGTTAAAATTTTAGGCTCATAAAAAGTAATATACCTAATTTTATTTATCCAAAATTAGTACTCTTATGGAATTGCAAGTTTTTAGTTGAATTGAACTACATGGGTATGTACTAACTTCTGACCAAAAGGAAATCAGAAATAATGGGGTCACCTTGAAGAGATGGAAGGAGTTTCTAAGTACTATCAGGATACTTGTTATAAATAGGTATAAGTACATTTTGTTTAAAAAACCTTGTAGTTTACAAAGAGCTTTTTCTTAGCCTCACAATTGTTCTGAGGTAGAAGTAGAAGGATATCATTAGTGTTTCAGCGTTGATCTGTCTCATGAATGCTCATTGTTATCTACTCATGCAATCCAGAACCCCAAGTAAATAACTCAGACTGGAACTAGAACTATCAGTCAGTCCACATGCTTATATTGACTTAACCAGCACCTTCTTTCCCTATAGGAAGGCTATACTTGATACCCAATTATTTGAGGGTTTAATTAAATGTGGGACTTAACTATACTCGTATGTAGGATTTCCAAACTCTGTGTGTTTCAGAAGGGAATTAATGACTCATTGTTTTCTGCTGAATCTGTAACATGCATAGTCTGTGCTCAGGATGTAAATACAAGAACTTGAGGCATCCTGAACTTCTAAGTCAGCCTGACAAAGCACTGTCACCTCTCAGGAGTGTGGCAGTGTGATCATGTTGTTAATAGATTTATAGTGTTTAGAATAGTCTTTGTCAACACAGTAACCCCTATAGAAAGTCTTACTATCAGTTTTGTTACTTTTACTATTACTTAAATAGGCACTGCAACATCTCCCCACCTTTCAGTTCTCCTTTTCAGGTGTTTCCATTGTTTACAATCTCTCAATCATGTATGTACCTCCCCACAAATACCTTATTGATATATTCTTCATATTAATGTGTTCAAGTAGGTTATAAGCTAGCCTGGGGTCCATTCGGTTTCTTGAGGGAAATTTGCCTATCTTACTTATAGCCATCATATGTTGATTTATGGTTTTACTTCATAGGGCAACTTTATTTTTTATTTCTTAGGAGGAATCTTACTTCTGGTCATCACGGCCTTTGCTCATCCCCAAAGACTGCCTTCAGAATCCTGTAATTTCCATGTGTAGGCATTATCATAAGATATATAAATGCCTACTCATTCTGCTAAGACAAACTATGTCCTAACTCATTGTTATCAATATTCAATTATGATATTTTCAGTGAACATCTGCCGCTTATGAAAAAGTTGAACTTATTTCTAAAGATCATGCTAGAATAAAATACATCTGATCCTATTTTTAGGATTTCCAGGTACTATAACTATAAGACATTATTGAGCTTACTACTCATCAGTAAGTGTAAGATTTTATAAATAATAGTTCCACTACATTTAAGTTATGTACCGTGTCTTAGATCAGTACAGATCTCAAAATTTTTATTACAAAACAATGGCAGTATCATCAATTTTTCACAATGCCCTTTCTCCCACTCCAGCCAAGTTAGTGTGAGAATGGGAGTGTTCCATCATCAAATCTGAAATAGGAAGGTGTAAGTCATGGCAGTAATGCTGACCACAGAAGCAGAGTGATCTGCAGCAGCTATTCAAATGTAAGGGCCATTTAGGAGTTTGGTATACCGTACCTATTTTGTAAAACTGAATTTTCTAAAGCTATTTATTAACCAAAGATGATATAGAATTCAGCGGCTAAGAGCCATATGGACTGTTTAGCTTGAGCACTTAATCTTTATCAAGGCATTTGCCAGACTCTTAGCTGGCAAATTAATCTTATCTGTAGCTCACTAAATATAGTAATGGTATGAATAGAGTGTTTATTCAGTAGTACTTGTGGAAGGTAGAAAAAATGAAACAGCAATTATATTGGATTCTAAAAAATATATTCTTTTCACACTCAGCTTAGAACTCAATATTTGAATGATTTCCCTGGACTGTCTACATATGAAAGTACTTATTGAGAGGAAAATGTTTAACTGAGCCTAGCAAAAAAAGAATAACTATTAGAAATTAGAAGTTCTGACAACTAAATATGTGCTAAGAAATCTAGAATAGTAAATCATTCTTTTCTGTATATGAGCTCTTTAAACATGTTTATTCTTCAGTGAATGTAATCCTATTGATACTTGATGAATAACCACGGGGAACTAAAATATACCATTCATCATGCGTAAATATACTACAATATCTCATACATAAGCTCTAATTTACTTAATAAATGTATAGCTGGCAAGTTATTAAATTGGACTTTTGTAACTTGGTTTATATTTTATGTAGAATGTAAGAACTTAAATTGGTAGAGCAAATAACTCCTATAAAGAGAATTGCTGCTTATTCATTGAACATTTACTGAGTGCCTACTACTCATAGTTCACACTAGGCTCTGAGGAGTTCAAAGTAAATAAAATACTTTTCCCTGAGCTCAGGGAGTCCATAGACTATGTGTGGTTGAGACAAACAAATAAATGAGTTTCATAATGATAAGGATGTGCATACTCCATCATGTTAGTTAGGGAAATACAGAGGAAAAGCAACTAATCCAGTCTGAGTAGGGATGGGGACATAGGACCTATGAAGAAAGGCTTTCTAGAAGAGGTGATAGCTGAGCTGAGTCTTAAAAGATTAGTAGATTTAACAAAGCAGTGAGAGGAGAGGTGATATTCCTAGCAGAAGTGACATCAGGGACTAAGAACTGATTAATTGATAACAGCTTGGTTTGTACAAACCTTTCAGAACAGCTAGAGCAGTAACCCCCAGGCCACCATCCGTGGCCTGTTAGGGACCAGGCCTCACAAAAGGAGAGAGAGTGGAACTTCATCTGTATTGATAGCCACTCCCCATTGCTCAGTTACTGCCTGAGCTCCACCTCCTGTCAGATCAGTGATGGCATTAGATTGTGTGATTATTTCATTATATATTACAGTGTAATAATAATAGAAATGAAGTGCACAATAACTGTAATGCATGGGGTTGCCTAAACAGCTCAGAGGTTGAGCACTTGCCTTGCAGTCATGAGGTCCAGGGTTTGATTCCCAACCCCAACCCATGCAACCCCATATGCTGAACTGTGGCACAACAGGTAACCACTGGGATGGCTCAGTGGTAAAGGTACTTGCTTCCCATGCAGGAGGCCCCAGTTCAGTTTCTGCCCTGCACTGCCCCACATCCATCTGTGTGGAATGAAACCATGTCACAACTAATGATGTACAACATGGAGATGCTCTGGGCCCTCCCTCTCTCTCTCTCTCTCTCTCTCTCTAACTTTTGCTCAAAACAATAAAATCTTTAATTAAAAATTGTAATGTGCTTAAATCATCCTGAAACCATCTGCCCTCCATTCTTCCACTGTTTGTGTAAAAATTGTTTGTCATGAAACCAGTCCCTGGTGCCAAAAAGGTTGGGGACCACGGCGCCTAGAGCATGAAGATGGGGTAGAGTAGCTGAGACAGGGAGTGCAAGGCAAGGGTCAAATCATGGTCAACCTTATATGTGACACATTACTGCTCTTGGACTTCATTCTTTTTTTTTTTTTTAAGATTTATTGTTTGAGAGAAGGAGGGAGGGAGGGAAGGAGGGAAAGAGGAAGGGTGGGGGAGAGAGAGAGAGAGAGAGAAGTGGGGCCAGAGCAGTCTCCATAGTTGTACATCATTAGTTATGACATGGTTTCATTCCATATAGGTATATATGGGGCCACATGGGGCAGGAACCAAACTAGGGTCCGCCCACATAGGAGGCAAGAACTTTCACCAGTGAGCCATCTCAGTAATTACCATTTGCACTGCAGTTCAGCATATGGGGTTTGCACAGGCCAGGGCTGGGAATTGAACCCTGAACCTCACGATCATGAGACAAGCAGTCAACCGCCTAGCTATCCCAGCATCCCCTTGGACTTTATTCTTTAGCAGTGAAAAGCAATAGAAGATGATTAAACAAGAGTGGTACTGTATTGTGTACATTTCTCTGGTAGCCATGTGGGGAAATGATTTAAAGGAGACAAAACTGGGTATAGGAAACTAAGTATCCAGCAGAGACATATAAAGGAATGATATAGGGAATTGGTGGTGGGGTCAAAGCCAAGAACAAATTTGGGAAATATTTTTAGGCAAAAATATAGGAATTTAGGGATTATTAGATGTGAAGGTGAGAGCAAGAAACTAATCTGACAACTGCCTGGTTTCTAGGTGCATAACAGAGTAGCTGTGCCATTGAAGCAGAAAATACAGGAGTTAAGAGCAGGTTGTCCACTTTCCTAGTCCACTACACAACAATTGCCAGATGCCCTCTTTCTCAGCAGACCACCCTGTTTCCTATTGCCTCAAGAAAATTGAGGAAATCCATAATTATCTCTCTTAACTAGCTCCTCTAACATTTGGAAAGCCAGTTAGTCAGAGAGTGAGGGCCAACATACCTACTACTAGAATGTAAGAGCACTCTATAAAATGGAGCTGTGGGATTCCAAAATGGGTCAAATGTGCCCTGAATGAATCATACGTCATTTTGTTCATTTATGTAGATCACTAAAATTAGAAGTATTTCTTTTACATGAAAGTGACATTTGAGAATATATTACTGTACAATTTTATTTTAATACATATACTGTAACCAAGTATTACATTTATTATAGCTTCCAAATTAATGGCATATAAACAAATGTCCAGCTAAGTTAATACTGTGGAAAGTTTTTCTTGGCGGTTTTTTCCTATACAGATATAGCATATTTCTAATTATTGGGGGCCTTTGTGATTAAAAGGCCCAGATATTCCAAGTTTTTAAATTTTTATAAGATTAAAAATATAGTTAATTTTTCTGAGTAAATTATAAAATTTTTCTCCATCTTAATCTGTTTCTGATTAGCTTGATATTTTTAATTTATTTAAAATATTCAGTATTCAGATTTTACAAGTTCATTTATTTTTAAATTATGTTTTTCTTTTGTAATATAGGTTTATAATAAAAAATCTAATAAGTGGTCAGTATAATAATTTGGAAAATTTACAGAAGACAAGTTTTTAATTATTCTAATTCCACTTTGCCCATATTTCCAAAAGCAATTGTTATACAGTTAGCATTATGTCGTGTCTACTACTTCTATGTTATAATTAAGATTATAATACAGATACAATATCGTTTCCTGCGTTTTCAAAGACTAATAACTAACATTTATTGAGTGGAAGCTCTGTGACCAGTATTAAGTGCTTTATAACCTTTAACCACCTTTTATCCTTACAACCCACTGCTTCTCTCTATCTAAATTAGTTCTGCCCATATGTAATCTAATTGTCCTTACACACCTTTGAATCACAAGTTTATCTGCTTCTCTGCCTTTGTTCATATTACTCATATTTTCCTGGGATGCATTTCAACCTTTGTCTTCTGGTTCCCTTTTCACTTGCACTAACTTTGCAGTTTTATTCTCTGTCACTTAATACAGCATTTATATTCATAATCTTATGCTAATGTTTATTAAACTGCAAACCACTGGACAAGTGTTTATTATCTATTGTATTCTTACATAAAGAAATGTATAGATATATACTATTTGAAAAATGCTTTATGTCTCAAAATCATACCCTATAAATAATACTTTAAAAGCAATGAAATCAAACATAAGCTATAGCATAAAGATATATCTTTCAGGGAATAAAGAATCATGGTATTATTAGATGTTCTTATAAACTATCCTGATAAAAAACATTTTTAGACACATTGATGTCTTATCTAGTTAAAATCAAAATTAAGTATTTATTACTCAATATTTGTCAGTCTTATCCATAGTAAAATGTTTTTATTTTATTGTTTTTGAGAGAAGGTGAGAGAGAAAGAGTGAGAGAGAGAGAGAGAGAGAGAGAGAGAAGAGGGGAGGACCCAGAGCAGTCTCCATAGTTGTACATCATTAGTTGTGACATGGTTTCATTCCACACAGGTGGATGTGGGGCCACACAGGGTAGGAACCAAACCAGAAGCCTCTCACATGAGAGGCAAGAACCTTTGCTGCTGAGTCATCTCAGCCGGTTTCCAGTTGCTCCACAGTTCAGCATATGGGGTTTGCATGAGCCAGGGCCAGGAATTGAACCCCAGACCTCATGATTACAAGGCAAGCACTGAACCTCTGAGCTATCCCAGCATGCCCAAAAATGTTTTATGTCTTTTTAAAAAATAACAAAAATTTTTATGTTACTCTTTAATATAAATGATGTATTGTAGAACTGTACACTTGAAACCTATATAATTTTACTAACCAGTGTCACCCCAACAAATTTAATAAAAGAGAAAAATAGTTTGGGCATATGATCTGTATGGGCTTAATGTCAACTAAGTAAGTTTGAGTCCCGTCTCTCCCATTGTCTAGTGTCTACTAGCTTAATGCAAGTCACATAACTTCTCTCAAGGTTTTCATTTCTACCTTCATAAAATTGACCTAGGATGGGGAAGGACTAGCCAATAATTCTAAAGGGGAGTATTCATATACTACCAATAATAAAATTTTAAATTTGTTATGACTACCATCATTGTTTCTAAAGTGTTTTCGAGCCCCTGTGGTTCTGCAGGTTCTCTTAAATTACCAAACGATCACTGAAGCATTGGCCACCTCCAGTGCTAGATCCTGTCCTGTCCAAGGCAACCTCAAAACACAGTTCTGATCCCTATAGGTTATTATCATTGTACAATAATGTTATAGATTTTATATAGAACATAATACACAACATATATATTTAGATTTTGTGATTTAACTAATTAGCTTTATTATTTGTTATTCATAGTGTTGTGGAAACAACTTAAGCTCTAAAGTTAGATGGATCTTGGTTTAAATCGCAGTGTTTCCATCACAGGTTATACAGTTTAAGCCTGATTTCTCAAATGCAAAAATGGGGAGTTAATGTACTCTGCAGAGTTGTTGTGGAGGTTACGTGGTAACCTGTGCAAAGTGTCTATGTATTATGTTTATAAATGTTAGTTTTTATCCCCGATTATAAGAAACAATAAAAGCAGTATTTCACCATATTAAAGATTCTAGGAGGTAATTTAAAAAAATGGTTGAGCAGGTTATAAAGAATCCAGGACTCTTGTGACTAATTTTAAAATATATTAAATGGTATTTTTTTATATTTAATACATAATAGTTAAAACTATTTCAGTGGTAGTGGTTGTTCTGAGCAGCACTTGTGAAAATATGAGTTATGAAACATGTCTATTTCTTTTATTATAGTTTTTTAATACAATAAAGAACAGAGTAGTACAACAGATTCTCATTTACCCACCACCCAAAACTAACATATTCTAGCTCTCTGTCACATTTGCTTCAGATATTTAACTTCCCTCTTAAACGAATTAAGTATTTCCAATTAAAGTGAAGCCCTCTTTATACTATTTTGTCAGGCCCTTTCCTCTTCCTTCCTCCTCAGAAGAAATCACTGTCATGAATTTGGTGTGTATCCTATCATTCAAAATTTTATGTTTATACTTATATTAGACACATAAGTTTAATTTTTTTCTGTATTTGCTTTCAAATTTACAAATAATTATCATATTTTATGAGTGTTCTGCAACTTGATTTTTTCCTTAACACTATATTTTTGAGATGTGACCTTCATGGAATGTTTGTAGTGCTATCCTCCATTTCTCTGTTCATCAACACATTCTCCTCCATTGATTCAGACACTTCATTCAAATGGAGACTATAATAGCAGCTCATACCATAAAAGGGGTAGGAACTATTTATTTAAATGCCTTTCCAGTATGAACTACAGAGTTTTGCACCATTCACCTGTATTTCTTTGCTTAACAGCTCAAATTCTAGCCAACACTTACTTTGAATGTGGTTTTTAAAAAGAAGCTACCATACCACATTTCTGATTATTCATAGGCAAGTTGATCTGTCTCCAACCAAAGCTTCTGATTAATCTATAGTCATCATCCAGACTTGTTCAAAAATAACTTGATTTATAGAAATTGTTTCTAAAAAGAATATGAATTAAATCTTGTAGATTCTGTATAAAATGACTAAAAACTTCTGGTACCAAATACCTTTGTTCTTCTTTTGTTTGTCTCTTGTTTTGTTTTGTTTTATTGTTCTTAACAGTTTCATCACTGGTCCAGCTGTAGTCCCAGGGTACTTCTCCATTGATGTGAATAATGTGGTACTCATTTTAAATGGAAGAGAAAAAGGAAAGGCCTTTTATGCCACCCAGTGGTTACTTTATGCACAAAATTTAGTACAAGCTCAAAAACTCCAGCATCTTACTGTTGTTTTGCTTGGAAATGAGCATTGTAATAATGAATGGATAAACCAATTCCTCAAAAGAAATGGAGGCTCCGTGGAACTGCTTTTCATAACATATGACAGCCCCTGGATTAATGACATGGATGTTTTTCAATGGCCTTTGGGGGTAGCAACGTAAGTATAAAATATTATACACATTTCTAGGCTCTTAAGACCTGAATTTCAGAATCAGAAAGATTGTGTTTTAAATTTGCAATAAAATATATTTCTTTTGCGATCATTGATACCAGCTACAATCTTTTCCCTGGAAAAAAATATGGTATAGTGTCATACTTCAGGAACAATAATGATGTTTTTAGAGTATTTTAGCTTTTTATGAGGACAGATGAGTTACTTTTTTTGTATTTTAAAACTCCAAGGTATAGGATAAGTTTTTAAGTTTATCAGGAGTACCTTAAAGAGATACTTAGCAAAAGATGGCAGACAGACCTTCTTAAAACAATTATAGAATCTCCATAATTAATAGTATTAAAAAAAGAAAAAGAAACTCTTCCCATAAAGGCAATATTAAATCAAGAACACACTGTACCTTTGGGCTTAGGAGCATTAGAATATGCTCAGAACTGCCATTAACTCTGGTTGAACTGGCATAATTTTCTATTAAAAAGATGAATTAATTAAAAACTAAGTTTTCTCAGTATGTCATACATAAAATCTTTCTGTAAAATGGGAAACTTATTTTTATCTTTCTGTTAATAGGGTTTTTAATTAAAGAGTAAATTGCCTTTAAAATGAGTTGTCACTAGTACATAAACTTCCTGATGGCAGGGATTTGTGTCTTTTTGTTTACTACTTTATCTGCAGGGCCTAAAATGGTGCCTGCACAGAGTAAATAACTGTTGAATGAATGAATTATGAAAAAGCTCACTAACATGATGTTTGAATAAGATATTCATTATTTTATAACTGGTTACAAGGTGTGACCTTAGACTGCTGACCAGTTCACTACACAAATATCACCAGAGAAGCACACTAGTAACACATATTCCCTGGTCTACCAGTATAGTATTCTGATTCAGTAAGTTTGGGGTAGGGCCAGACAAAAAGGTTTATATTAGGTATGGCCAGGTTTAAGACCTCTGAAAAATCTATCCCTGGAGTAGAACCTATATTTATAAAATATTTTGGAAAAAAAATGACTTTCACAATAATACTATATAACTTAATTAATACAATATGAATGTCTGTAATTCTAGTATTGTTGAAGTAGGCCCGTATCTTATTATAGATCAGTGGTTCTCACCTGTGGTAGTTTTGCTGCCCAGGAGACATTGCTCAATGTCGCGATATCTTGGATTGTTATAAGTGGAATGGGAGGAGAGGTGATACTGACATCAGTAGAGAGAAGCCAGAGATGCTGCCCAGTGTTCTACAATGTAGAGGACAGTCTCCATGATCATTATCTGGCCCAAAATGTCAGTAATGCCAAGGTTAAGAATCTATTACAGGGGAAGCCGGGATGGCTCAGTGGGTTAAGCGCTCACTTTGCAGTGCCGGGGACCGGGGATAGAGTCCCGGCCCCGGCCCGTGCGGAACCATGTGCTGAACTGGGAGCTCCCCCAGTTCAGTTCTCTCTCTGTCTCTGTATCTCTCTCTGTCTCTGTCTAGGTCAAAAATAAATAAATAAATAAATAAATAAATAAATAAATAAGTATAAAAGAAACAACTTAAAAAAAAAAAATCTATTCCAGACCTGATTCTGGGATCTGGGCACATAATGCGATGCATGGGTGATGTGATGTGGAGTTGTACATTGGGAAACTGTCTGATTGTTACCAACCAATGTCACCCCATTAAATTTAACAAAATATAATATTAAAAAAAAAAAAAAGAATCTATTCCAGAATAACTATTATATATGCTCTTGTATGAAGGTTGTATTTCAGGCAAACAATTTGATTTCTGTTATTTCCAAATGCCCATAAGAATGGGCCAGTTGTGAAAGGCCTCTCCTGTATGGCACACAAGTTTTGAGTTCTTTTTTTAAGTACTTGATTAGACTTTGGAATTGGAGCTTTTTGCTATAGCAGTATATATTCTGTAACCTTTTCATCACCTGGCAAAAACATTGATTAAATCATGATCATTATGAATGTAGAAGATTATACTTTAGAGATCTTGAATTCAACCTGCCTTACAACTACAGGTGTCTAATAGAAATTAAAGAATATATATTTTTTTTTTTAAGCACTTTAGGCACATAATCTCTATAGCAATTTTGTAAAAGACTTCAATATGAAAAATTTTTTTTAAGTCAGTAGATTCAGGGACTTCTCCAAAGTAAGCATGAAAAATTAGTTTGGGGTTTAGAAAGTCATTTTACATCTCTTCTTTCTATATCTTCATGCTATTTAAGATGCTGGATTATGGAAATTTTGCCAGTCCTATTGTATATTTTGTCAACTCATCATATGTGCTTATTTTTATAGATACAGGAATTTTCCTGTGGTGGAGGCAAGTTGGTCAATGCTGCATAATGAAAGGCCCTACTTATGTAATTTCTTAGGAACTGTTTATGAAAATTCATCCAGACAGGCACTGATGAACATTCTGAAACAAGATGGGATGGATAAACTTTGTTGGGTTTCAGTAAGAGAACAGTAAGTTCTATGTTTACTTGATTCATCATTTCTGCAATTTGAGAGTTGCTGTATGTGGCAGCACAGGTCCAAAGAGACATTGTTAACTCCATTTATACCAGTCTTTCCCCAGAAAATAGATTGGTAATTAAAGCTGTGAACAACCTGGGTCCAAAACAGGGAGAATCTCCTATTGTCCATCTTGAAGAACACTAGTAACTGTCCGTGCAAATACCAATTGTTTGGGCTTCCTCAATAATATCTGTTACTCAGACCTGACACACAGTAGATTGTGAATAGGTTGATAATATCTTAGGTTCATCCCTGAGATGTTCTGCAGACCAGTTCAGTAATCCAAGATTGACATCAAGTACTCTTCACACCTTCAGGAACCTGACATTGCCCTGAGAACAGGGGTCATGTATTATTTTTCTTTGAATCTCCAAATCTAACATAGGACCTTGTATAAAGTAGACGAGGATAAATGGGGGAGGGATGGATGCAGTCGTGTATGTATGGATGCATGGATAGATGGATTTAATAGGGTTGACTTCCATTTTTTTTACATGGTAATCATGAAACGTATTGAAGAAATTTTGAAATCATTCATTTTGTTTTTAATTAAACAAATAGAGTTTTGTGTGTATGAAGCAGAGTCACCAGAGAACTGCCTAAAAAGTGTCCTTCTAGATCTAGCATTGTACTAATTGTAACAAGTACTCTCCTGTAGAAGCATAACTCCCAACTCTATTTGTACAACTGTATTACATCCATTCGAGCAACAAATATTTATCAAGCAACTGCTATATGCCAAAAACCATTTTCATCATGAGCAGTGAACAAAGTTATAGGTTCATGCCCTCCCAGAACTTAAATGCTTGTTGGAAGAGACAAACCAGTAAAATATATTGTGTCAGAAGATGATAAATGCATGTGAAAACATTGAGCAGAGGAGCAATGTAGAGATGACTCAGGATCAGGAGTGGGATATTTGCTGCTTTAGAAGGTCTAAGGAAAGCACTGTAAGAAGGCTTTGTTTAAAAATGAGTCTGAAAGGGATACCAGGATGGCTCAGCAAGTTGAGGACTCACCTTGAAGCCCCAGGGTCCGAGGATTGAGTCCCAGCTCCGGCCATTGCAAACCCACATGCTGAACTGGGGTGTGCTTACCATGTGGGAGACCCCTCGCCAAGTTCCCACCGTGCACAGCCCCCGACCACCTGTGTGAGATGAAACTATGTTGAAAAACTGATGATATACAACTATGGAGACTGCTCTGGGCCCTCCCCCTTCCCTCCTTCCCTCTCTCTCTCTCTCTGTCAAAAACAGTAAAATCTATAAAAAAGAAGAAAGAAAGAATGAAAGAAACACCAAAAAAACGAGCCTGAAGAAAGGGCAGCAGTGAGCCTTGTGTCTGTTTGAGAAAAGAGTACGGTAGTCTAAGCTGAGGAAAGAGCAAATGTCAAGAGCCTAAGGCGAAGCATGCTTACCGTGGTTAAGGAACAAGGGACAGTGTGCCTGGAATGGAGTGAGGGCAGTGTAAGGTGACAACATTTATTGTGGGCATTATTCATGTAATTCCTCTCAAACTATTGGGCCAGGAGGTCGAGTAAGTGTCATTTTTGCTGCTCGTTGCTGCTTCCAAATCATTCTCCCTTTTCCCTCCCTAAAACCTCCATTTTGAGTCTTATGCCAAGAGACAAAACCTCCCATTACTCTTCCTCTTTGAAGTCTTATTCTGACCCTTGACTTTATCTCCTTAACTCTTTGAAGAATTTAGTTCCTGGCACATTCTCACTGTCTCTGATGTTACCTGAGTCTCGTTTTTGGTGATTCCCAAATCTACATAGATGGTACTTTCATTACCTTGGTCTTGCATTTCCTTTATCTCCTCTCTCCTAATGATCTGGTCTCCACTTCACCTTAGCTAGTCATTATCATGGTCATTTCCTAGACCTTATCAGTGTACATATTTCTGCTTCTTCATGATCTTTTGTTCCATCATCTCTCTCTAATCACCATATTCTGTCATTACAGCTCATTTCCAGTAATAATTTATTACAATTTAGTTGGTACTTAAATTCATTGTTCCTACCATCTTTTCATTGTCCTAGGCTCCCCTCATATCTTTACTTTCTTCTTTACCCCACTTAAATTTCATAGTCCATCATGACTGGATATATACTCAGCTCCCTAGTTCCCTAATCTAGCAAACACAACTCTAATTAAATCCAGCTCTTTTACCTGTATTATACCCATTTAGTCAAACAAATTTGGAGAAAGGTGCCAATCAATCTCACTTTAAATACCTGACCCTTGAGGGGAAGCCAGATGGCTCAGTGGGTTAAGCGCTCACTTTGCAGCCCTGGGGACTGAGGATCGAATCCCAGCCCCGGCCCATGCAGACCCATATGCTGAAATGGGGAGTGCCCTCAGTTCAGTTCTCACCGGGGTGAGACCCTGACCCAGTTCCTGCCCTGTGCAGTCCCACTCCCACCTGTGGAATGAAACTATGTGGAAAAACCAGTGATGTGCATCTATAGAAACTGCTCTGGGTCCTCCCCCTTCTCTCTGTCTCTGTCTCTGTCTGTCTCTCTCTCTCTCTGTCAAAAACAATAAAAATAAATCTTTAAATACCTGACCTTGACTTTTAAGTGCCCAACATTTCCCTTTTCCATATATTTGTCAACTCTCCTAGAAGACTGTTTTATACCTTCTCTTCCAAACCACTCTTACCTTATGCCCCTGTTGCTTATTTCACTGAGAACATAGGATCAGTCAGGAGAGGACATCTAGGTTTCTAACTGGCCTCTCAGCTTCCTCTGACCCGTGTATAGTCTGTTCTTAACAGAATAGCCAGATTGCTTCTGATACAATATAATTAAGTTCTGTCCCCTCTCTGATCTAAACCCTACATGACAACAGGCTCTGACCTCATCTTCTACACCTTTGCCCTCACTCTGCTTCAGCCACCCTGGCTTTTTTGTTATTCCTTGAACATGCCAGGCACAGACTGTTTCATGGCCTGTGTGCTTTATCTGCACTCTGTTCTCCTCACAGATATTTGTATGGTTTGCCCCCTCACCTCCAGCTCTGAACTCAGATGCCCCTGCAATGAGACATTCCCTGATCGCCTATTTAAAATTGCAACACTACGCCCTGAGAAACTCTCTTCTCACTTACCGACTTTACTTTTCCTCACAGCACTTAACACCTTCTAAATAACTTACTGACTTGACTTGGTTACTACCCATCTCTACCACTAAAATTAGAGTATAAGCTCCAGAGGGCAGGAATTCAAAGGGCAAAGCAAAGAGAAAAGACCTGACACTTAGAAAATATTGGCTGAATTCACATTCAGAAAATTTGTTTTATGGATTAAAAACTGTAGCTATAAACTTTTCAAATTCTTAAATATTTTCAAGAATTTTATTTGGGCAAGATATTATTTATTTATCTTTTCTTCCTATCATCTCTATAATAGGTTTATTGTTGCCTATACCTGACATTAAAAAGTAAAATATTGGGGAAGCCGGGATGGCTCAGTGGGTTAAGCGCTCACTTTGCAGCGCCAGGGACCGAGAATCGAATCCCGGCCCCGGCCCGTGCAGAACCATATGCTGAACTGGGGAGTGCCCCCAGTTCAGTTCTCTCTCTGTCTCTGTATCTCTCTCTCTCTCTCTCTGTCAATAAATAAATTTTAAAAAGTAAAATATTTTCTTTCATAAAAGGTATGCTTACTAAAGTGAAAACAACAGTTGTTTTTCTGATTTTCTAGGTGGCAGCCTCAGGAAACAAATGAAAGCCTTAAGAATTACCAGGAAGCTTTGCTTCAGAGTGACCTCACGTTGTGCCCCATAGGAGTAAACACGGAATGCTATAGAATATATGAGGCTTGTTCGTATGGCTCCATCCCTGTGGTAGAAGATGTAATGACAGCTGGCTGCTGTGGAAATGCATCTGTTTACCGTAACGCTCCTCTACAGTTACTCAAGTCCATGGATGCTCCCTTTATCTTTATTAAGAACTGGAAGGAACTTCCTGCTGTTCTAGAAAAAGAAAAAACTGTAATTTTACAAGAAAAGATTCAAAGAAGAAAAATGTTACTTCACTGGTATCAACACTTCAAAACAGAGCTAAAAATAAGATTTACTAATATTTTAGAAAATTCATTTTTATTGAGCAATAAAGGTTAACTATTACCTTTTTGAGCTAAGATCAGATTTTTTAAATAATTTCTAATACGGGAGAGTGTACAACTGTGTATTTATAAATGTTTTCTTCTTTTTTCTTTTTTTTTAAGATTTAGTTTATTGTTTTGAGAGGAGACAGAGAAGTGGGGAGGGCCCAGAGCCATATCCATAGTTGCACATCATTAGTTGTGACATGGTTTCATTCTACACAGGTAGTTGTGTGTCCACACAGGACAGGAACTAAACCAGGGGCCTCCCACATGGGAGGCAAGTACCTTCGCTACTGAGCCATCTAGGCAGTTACCAGTTGTGCCTCAGTTCAGCATGTGAGGTTGCATGGTCTGGGGCCAGTAATCAAACCCCAGACCCTGCAATTGCGAGGTAAGTGCTCAACTGCTGAGCTATCTCAGCATCCCTATAAATGTTTTTGTTTTGTTTTTAAGATTTATTTTATTGTTTTGAGAGGAGGGAGGGAGACAGACAGAAGTTTGGAGGACCCAGAGTAGTCTCCATTATTGTGACATTATAGTGTCACAATATATAGTGTACATTATTGTGACATCATTTCATTCCATTCAGGTGGATGTGGGGCTGTGCAGGGCAGGAATTGAACTGGGGACCTCCCTGGACCTCACAGTTGCAAGGCAAGTACTCAACCTGCTGAGCTCTCCTGGCACCCCCTGACAAATGTTCTTAAAATACCCTTGTAGACCCTGGATTATGTCTGTCATGTTAACCAAGTGATCCCTTGCTGGACCACTCCTGTAAATGAAGTTAAAGTTAAAATATTATTCAACTCACTTTTACAAAGTTGAATGATTCAACATTTATCAATTCTTCTCACCCACTCTAGGGAAGCAGCACTGTATAGCGGAAAGACAGGGCTTTGGAGTCAAACAAAACCCAAATTAGAACCTCACCTTTGCACTTACTGTCTGGGGACCTTGAGGAAGCCACCTTATTGCTCTAAGTCTTGGTTCCTTTCAATCACACATAGGGAGCCATTTTATGCTGTGCGTCTCCTCTTTTTCCTCCACTTCGGGTAACAACTGTGGACACTTTATGCAAGAGCACCTTGTTAATAGGATTTCTGATGACTCTGAATATTGGTACAAAACATAATAACTAAGGCAAATAGCTAGTCCATAGCCTTTGTGAACTAGGGAATACTGGGAACCTGGGAGTCAACAGCAGGAGCAGGAGCAGGAGCTGAAAGGATGCAATGGCATAGGGGCTAAAAGCTAGAGTTGGGGCTATGAGAAGCAAAAGTAAAGTGCCAAGAACAAGCTCACAGAGAAAAATCTGCCCCAGAGCTGTTGTGATGGTTCCTAATGGGCTTCCAGCTCCAGCTTCCAATGCCCATGAATTTTGAGACTGCTTTTTTATTTCCTCATTGTGTATCTTCACAATTATCTCCTTCCTTCAGCCTCATCCCTCTTTGCCCCTAGTTACTTAAGCTGACTTCCAAACCTTAAAAGCCTACCCAGAGCAATAACCACATGGTCTATCTTTCAAAGTCCCCATTTTGTCTTTTCCTTGAACAAGTGTGCTGCCAGGTCTAAGGTTATAACACAGTTCTCCTTTGACTAGGTTGAAGAAGTGACTATACTATATTTTACCAAAACTGGATCCTCTTTCTCTTTATGTTAGTACTTGCTACTGTTCGTTATCCTTTCAAAGAATGCTTTCTGCCTTGATGTATTTGTTGCCAGCAAAGCCTTTGGAATGTCAAGACCATGTGGCAAGATACAATTGAGTCATTTCAAAAGAAATTGTCTAATGTCCTCCAAAATTCTTTTTTACCACACGGAGTTTGTGGATAACTTACTAAGAAGCCAAGTCTAAGCCATCAATTGCCTCTAGGACTAGTTGGAAATCTGCCTACACAGTTCTGATGGTCTGTGTTACAAAGTAGGAGTCCATAAAGTTTGAAGCTCCATAAACTATCAAGATCTGAATTCAGAGCTTCACTGAACCAGAAATACAGTTTGAGGCCAGTGCTGAAATAGGACTCCACTATTACAAGTTGCTTATCTGTCAATACCGGAGAATTTTCCACCTCAGACATAGCCAGGCAGCAGAATGCAATCATGTAATTAAATACTTTGTAACATATGCTATATTCCAGGAATTTACTACCTAAATGTTAGGAATAAAAAAAAAAAACAAAAAAAACTAGTTCTGTCCAAAAGGACTCACAGCCTGATGGGAGAGAGAACTATATAAATAGTTACAGAATATTTGTAGATATAAGGACTCCATATCTACTAAGAATTTCAGTAGCTATATTTACAAAGAGCTATGAGGATTTAGAGAAAAACCTGTCTGTCCAGGAGTAAAGTTTCAGAATTTCTTGATTTTAATTTTAAAAAACAGATTTGGTGGCATCTTTCTGTATCAGCAAAGGGATATTGGGGCAGCATATTTTTTTCCCTTCTACAAAAAAGCTGAGCCTGAGACCTTCCAGGTGCCCTGGTTCAGAAGGTGACTGAGGCTCCTGGGATGGTTATAGGCCATTCAAGTTAACTGCCTCTAAGTCTACAATCGCTGCCCTGTGCAGGCAAGGGGTTTCAGTCATCCCCCGCCAATCAGTATGAATCACCACAGAAGGGATCACTGACAACCAGTTCATTGAGGTAGTAGTTGAATATTCACAGGACTCAACATCCCACTTGCTTTGAGTTGTCTGGCATATGACTATGTGTCACTGGTCCTGAAATGACTCCTTTAGCTCATTTATATAACTTTCATGCATCTTAAACATGGAACTAAACTGTTAAACATACTATGGCTATCCAGAAAGTATTCAGCCATGTATGTAACTGTTCTCTGTTAGATTGACAATGGCTGGACTTTTTGGGACAGCCACTGGATAATTAAAACTGTATTCATTATCTTCCTCTTCCAATACATGCACATATTTCCTCTCAACTCTTTTTTTTTTTTTTTTAAGGTTTACTTATTGAGAGAAGGTGAGAGAGAGAGAGAGATGGGGAGCACTCAGAGCAGTCTCCATAGTTGTACATCATTAGTTGTGACATAGTTTCATTCTACACAGGTTGATGTGGGGCCGTGCAGGGCAGGAACCAAACTGGAGGCTTCCGTATGGGAGGATTCTATCCCTGGGCCTCTCGGTTACAAGGCAAGCACTCAACCTGTTGAGCTATCCTGGCGTCCCTCAAATCTTCTTACTATGAATGAATGGTGTCACTAACCAAGCTGTTTCTCAAGCTAGAACCTGTAAGTTCCTATTTAGTCCTTCCTACCCCTCCAGTTAATCACCAAGTTCTGTCCTTGTACTGTTCTTCAAATTCATATTTGATTCAGGCATATTTTCTAAATAAAACAATTGTTTTCATGTAGCAAATTTGCACTGCAGAAATAATATAATGTTAGGTTAATTCCAGACTTAGGAAAATATGAAATATCATGTAGAAAACCTTACCTATGAAATATATTATGTGATCACTAAAATAACTTGAGATTAAATGCTATATGTGGCAAATAGAACTTTTGAAATATAAACTTTAATATGATCTCAGTCATTTCTAATATAGTCCTTATTACAAGAAAAAAATTATTTGTAACTATGTATGGGGACGAATGTTAACTAGATTTATTATGGTGATAATTTTCCAATATACACAAGTAGCAAATTATTATGTTGTACACCTAAAACTAATATAATTTATATCAATTATTCCTCAATAATTCCTCAAATATAATAATTTCTACCATAAGTCTTCCATAAATATAGAACTACTTAAATGTCTAATAAGAATTAGTTTTCACAAATATCAATTATTGATACTTAGTAATTATATTTGTTACCAAGAAAACAACAATGGTAATACCATATTAAGGAATATAGCTATTTTATTTAAGTAGACAAAATGTATTTTTTAGTTTTATACACTCTAGTGGCAATATTTTCTATAGCAGAAATACATATATTTTTAAAAGTCACCGATTGAAAGGAAACAGTATTATTTCTTTGTAACTTCCAATCTGAGTCCCTAGGAGTCCTGCTTTCTGCTAGAACTGAAGCTGCTGCCACATCAGCCTCCACAGGAGAAATTATGGTCTGGGCTATTCAACTGCTGGGATGTATTTTTATTGAAATCATTTTATTATAATGATTCTTATGTGTCCTCTTTTACTGTTGGAAATACTTTTTCAAAAAGGAGTAAATTATGCAAGTGAATATAGTATATGTTTTGCAGTGTGATGTGTGACTGAGGCAGCAAAACTAAATTACTTTTAATAAATATCAGTTGAACTACTGTGTTGCTACACAGTGCACCACAGATTCTGTGAATTAATCTCTGTCAGCCTTTAAATTTTAGTCTGGGGGAAGCTGGGATGGCTCAGCGGGTTAAGTGCTCACTTTGCAGCCTTGGAGCCCGAGGACCGAATCCCGCCCCCGGCCCATGCAGACCCATATGCTGAACTGGGGTGTGCCCCCAGTTCAGTTCTTCCCGGGGCCTATGCAGGAGGCTCCCCACCCCATGCCCACCTGTGGAGTGAAACTACATAGAAAACTAATGCTGTCAACTATGGAGACTGCTCTGGGCCCTCCCGCTTCTCTCTGTCTCTCTGTCAAAAAACAATAAAAATAAATCTTTAAAAAAGATGGGCTAAGTTATTTTAAGATTAAAAAAAAAAATCATGTCTGTAATCCTTGGGGAAAAAGTCAACAAGTGAAGCACTTGGAAATATTTTTCGACGCTGCTGCCTTTGTCCTTTGCTTTCTAGACTACCTGTCTGTCTCTTTTATTATAACAGTGAGTATAGCTTTCATTAGTCCCAATGCAAATGATAGATTCTCAGACTATTTACTGAGAGACATTACTCAACAAGCTACAGTTGGTCAGTCAGTCAAAATATACAAATGGCTAAATCAACCTGATATTTAAACTTACCTTAGATTCAACCATGACTTATACAGTCTATCTTGCTTTAAATTTTAAATCAGTTTAAAATTGATTTAAATTGCTTTAAATATATTACCTTATTTTCTGAAGTGAAAACTGGAAAACAGTTATTGCAATAATACAGCTACAGCAAAGACTTGTTTTTGAAAACCACATAACATAAAAAGACTGTAAGGGACTTCCTCAAACTACTCATCCCTTCCCTCCAAATTAGCCCCTACTCCTTCCAGGAAGGTGCAGTTAGGGCCTCAGTTTCTAAAGTGTCCCTTGTTTGCTTTTTTCTCTTTTTGATTTGCTCTTCTTTTGCAATTTATAGTTTGAGACACTTGATTTCTTTCCAGCTTTTTTTTACTAACAACAAAGCAAGAAATGCATCATTAAATCAGAAGAGGGACTCTAATGTTAATATTTTACTTGTTATTGTTCCTTACCTTTCACTAAAACTCCAGCTGGGATTTATTTTAGTTGCATCAAACCTCTTTTCTTTAGTGAGCTTTTGCTAGATTACACTACCCATCTTATGTTTATTCAACCTTTTGATATTTTGCTCATCATGGACTCTTGCATTTTGACATTAAAAAAATATACATTGCATAAAAATATCACTCATTTTACCGAGTTTTCTGAAACCTCTGTGAATTTTGCACCCAAGGACAGGGTCTCACTCCCATCACCCTAGTCCTGATAATACCCAATCTTTTATTCCTTGCTCATATCTCATTGGAGTTACAGGTTCTCACCTCCCACGCGGGAGGCCCCCGGTCCAGTTCCCACCTTGCGCAGGCCCCATACCCACCTGTGTGGAATGAAACCATGTTACAACTAATGATGTACAACTATAGAGACTGCTCTGGCCCTCCCCTCTTCTCTCTCTCTCTCTTTCTCTCTCTCTCTCTCTCTCTTTCTCTCTCTTTCTCTCTCTTGTTCTCACTCTCACTAACTCTCTGTCTCTCACCTCTCAAAACAATAAAATGAGTCTTAAAAAATAATAATAATAAGGATGCTGGGATAGCTCAGCAGTTGAGCGTTTGCTTTGCAAGGTCCAGGGTTCAGTTCCCAGCCCTGACCAGTGCAAACCTACATGCTAAACTGTGGCACAACTGGTAACCTGTAGGATGGCACAGTGGGGAAGATTCTCGCCTCCCATGTAGGAGGCCCCTGGTTAGGTACCTGTCCCACGTGACCCCACATCCACCTGTGTGGAATGAAACCATGTTACAACTAATGTACAATTATGGAGACTGCTCTGGGCCCTCCCCCTTGTTTCTCTGTCTCTCTTCAAAATCAATAAAATAAATCTTTTTTAAAAATTGTATTAAAAAATAAATAAACCCTCTGAATGTATTATGTATGACTATCATCTTCCCCATATTTGGTTCCCCAATATTCTTTGCATTTGAAGGGGCAAAGTTTGCTACAACAAAATATGCCTGTTTGAGGATACTGATTATTTTAGGCTGCTTAAGAAACAACAGACATGGGAGAAGTTCTGAACACCAAGTTGAGTTACCCTCTGTAAACAGACACTTAATCTGTAAGGGTGTCTTCTTCACTGTCCTGGGCCTGCCTTCAATATCAGGGATTTAAATCTTTATAACAATCTTAGCCTTGTTTACTGTGCTTTTCCTGGTAACGTCCCATAACTGACTCTCTCCACCCAAAACATCTTTTTTTTCCCAAAGATTTATTTTATTGTTTCACAGAGAGAGGGGGTGGGGAGGGCCCAGAGCAGTCTTCAAGCTGTACATCATTAATTTCAACATGGTTTCGTTCCATAGGTAGATATCGGGTCGAGCAGGGCAGGAACCGAACTTAAGGGCCTCGCACATGGGAAGCATGCCCCACAAAACATCTTTAGTCTTTAGCTGAAGATGGTGTTTAAGATGATGGCTTCCGCCATTTTGATGAGTTCCTCAGTGTTAATGGGTCTTTCTACAGGAGGTATACATGTTATTAAACTTTAATTTGTTTTTCTCTTGCTAATCTGTTTCATATTTGTTCATTAGTTCAGCCAGAAGACATTGAAGGGTAGAGGATAGTTTTGCCTCCCCAACACATTACAATAAAATTTATTTAAGTGGTTACAAAAAGATCATAAGAAAAAAGGGGGGAAGGTAGGAGAGAGAAATGGAAAGTAAAGGAAGAAATATGGGCTGGTATAATAAAAGTTTTGATTTTTTGCTGAGTCAACATTATTTGGGGTGGGAGAATTATATCAGAGAACTAGATAAATATGAGGATTGTGGACAATAAGAGGGTCCTATGGAAAGTTACCTCACAGGATGATCTGATTATAAATTTATAATGGGGCAGGTCATGGTGGATAGTCACATCCCAGGCATACAAGTATAATTTCTTTAGTAAAAGGCTCCATCTTTGCTTTAGCAAGCCACGTCCATTGTTTCTATGCATCTGGGTTAACACCTTGGAAATACTGGTTACCACCTTCAAGAGAGTGCATAATCCTGTTAACTATACTATAATTCAATATGTACCTTGCTTTCTCCACCTTTGCGTAATGTTTCTTACATTCCTTCATAATTCCAAATGCATAAAAGCTACAAACTGTCATTCTAGGCACAATTTTTTCAGTCTGAGATCTTGCTTCCAGGTGTATCCTATGTTTGGCTCAAATAAATTCTTATAAAAATTCTCTATAGGTTTGGACATTTCTTACATTAATAGAATTAAAAAGTAGAGAATAGATTGAATGTGAGGAAAAGATATCAAGGGTAAATTGTCAATTGATATCAACATTTTAAAGTACTTTATGGAGGATATTTTCATGTCAGGTGGCAGAAAAGAAAGAAGAAAAACAAACGAAGCTGTATCATCTACTTAACTGTATGGATCTGTCTGTAACAGATAGATGGTAGATAGATAAATAGATGATAAATAGGTAAAATATATCATTTTGAATTTTTACATATTACATATTTTGATAAATTTATGTTACAAAGTAGAAATACAGAAATAAAAATTTAATTATACATACAGTGAAAGGTTGATGACATTCAAGGTGCAATTTCAGGCTTTTTCCAGAAGAGGGAGGTATGAAACCAAAAATAGCATCATGATTGCCTCAGGTTTCTTTATATATTTATTGGGGTGACATGGGTTAGTAACAATTACATAGGTTCCAGGTGTACAACTTTACATTACATTGTCTATACATCGCATTATGTGCTCACCACCCAGAGTCAGCTCACTTCCCATCACCATATATTTGATTTCCCCTCCCTACTCCCTGGCCCCCAACCCTGCTCTCCCACCCAGCTTCCTCTTTACCCTCAGATAACCACTAAACTATTGATTGTGTCCATGACTTTTTATTTCTTTGTTATTATCAGTTTTATATTCCACCTATAAGTGAGGTCATATGTTTCTTGATTTTTTTCAGTCTAACTTATCTCCCATAATAAGATGGTCTCAAGATCCATCCATGTTGTCAAAAATGGCTGTGTTCCATCTTTTCTTATCGCTGAGTAGTATTTCATTGTGTAAATGTACCACAATTTCTTTATCCAGTCACCTATCAAAGGACACTTTGGTTGTTTCCAGGACTTGGCCACCACGAACAGCACTGCGATGAACATTAGAATACATATATCTTTGAGAATTAAGGTTTTCAAGTTCTTTGGGTAGATACCCAGAAAAGGGATTACTGAGTCATATGGCAATTCCATTCCTAATTTTTTGAGGAATCTCCATACTGCCTTCCACAGTGGTGGTACCAGTTTACATTCCCACCTGCAGTGAGTGAGGTTTCCTTTTTCTCCACAGCCTCTCCAGCACTTGCTATTCCTTGTCTTCTTGATTATAGCCATTCTAACAGGTGTGAGGTGGTATCTCATTGTGGTTTTAATTTGCATCTCCCTAATTGCTAGTGATGTTGAGCATATTTTCATATATCTGTTAGCCGTTTCTATGTCTTCATGGGAGAAGTATCTGTTTAGGTCCTCTGTCCATTTTTTCACTCGATCGTTTGTTTTTGTTGTTGTAGAGTTGTATAAGTTCTTCATATATTTTAGATATGAGCCCCTTATCAGAGGCATTGTTTGCAAATATTTTCTCCCATTCAGTTAGTTTCCTTATTACTTTGTTGAATGTGTCCTTTGCTGTGTAGATGCTTTTGAGTTTGATATAGTCCCATTTATTTATTTTTTATTTTACTTCCCTAGCCTTTGGTGGTAGTTCAGAAAGTACTCTTTGAGCCCAAAGTCTGTAAGTTTAGAACCAATGCTTTCTTCTATGCACTTTGTTGTTTCAGGTCTTATGTGGAGGTCTTTAACCCACTTTGAGTTATTTTGGTAAATGCAGCTCACAGTCCAGATTCATTCTTTTGCATGTGGTTTTCCAATTTTCCCAGCACCATTTACTGAAGAGGCTTTCTTTTTTCCATTGTATATTTTTTGGTACTTTCTCAAAAATTATAAAAATGCTCTGTCCATATATTTCTGGGTTTGTTTCTGGGTTTTCAGTGCTGTTGCATTAGCCTGTATGCCTATTTTTTCTGCCAATACCAAGCTGTTTTGATTATTGATGCTTTGTAGTATAGACTGAAGTCGAGGAGCTCAGTGCCTCCAGCCTTATTCTTTTTCTTTTCCTTTTTTTTTTTGTAGGATTGCTTTGGCGATTCAGGGTCTTTTGTGGATCCATATGAATCTGATGTTTTAATCTTTTTCAAAAGGATGTCTGTGGGATTTTTATGGGCATTGTGTTAAGTCTGTATATTGCTTTGGGTAATATGAACATTTTAACTACATTCATTCTTCCAATCCATGAACACGGAATATTTTTCCATTTCTTTGTATCTTCTTCAATTTATTTTAAGAGTGTCTTACAGTTTTCTGTGTATAAGTCCTCCACATTCTTTGTTAAATTTATTCCTAAGTATTTTATTCTTTTGGTTTTGATCACAAATAGTATCATTTTTCTCATTTCTTTTTCTGAAGTTTTCTTGTTTGTATATAAAAGTGCTGTGGATTTTTGTACATTGATTTTGTATCCTGCAACTTTACTGTATTCATTTATTATTTGTAATAGTTTCCCAGTGGAATTGTTAGGGTTTTCTGTATAAAATATCATGTCCTCTGCAAAAAGTAATAGTTTAACTTCTTCACTCCCAGTTTGGATGTCTTTTATTTCTTCCTCCTGCCTGATGTCTCTGACTAGAACTTCCAGCATTATGTTGAATAGCAGTGATGACAGGAGACATCCCTCTCTTGTTCCAAATTTTAGAAGAAAAGGTTTTAGTTTTTGCCCATTCAGTATGACATTCGCTGAGGGTTTGTCATATATGGCCTTTATTATGTTGAGGTATTTTCCCTCTATACCCATTTTATTAAATGTTTTGATCATAAATAGATGCTGTATTTTGTCGAATGCTTTTCTTCATCAATTGATATAATTATATGGTTGTTATCTTTTATTTTATGTGGTATATCCCATTGATTGATTTGCATATGCTGAACCATCCTTGTACCCCTGGGATGAATCCCACTTGATCGTAATGTATAATCTTTGTAGTGCATTGTTGTATTCTATTTGCAAGTATTTTGTTTAGAATATTTGCATCAGTGTTCATCAGAGATATAGGCCTATAGTTTTCTTTTTTTGTAATGTCCTTACCAAGTTTTGGTAGTAGGGTAATGTTGCCTTCATAGAATGAGTTGGGAAGTATTGCCTCTTCTTCAATTTTTTGGAAAAGTTTGAGAAGGATAGGTGTTAGTTCCTCTTTGCCTGGTAAAACTCATTAATAAAACCATCTGGTTCTGGACTCTTGCTTTTGGGGAGGTTTTGGATGATTGTTACCATTTTCTTACTGTTGATTGGTTTGTTTAGGTTATCCAGTTCTTCTTCATTCAGTTTCAGTAGATTATATGTTTCTAAAAACTTGTCCCTTTCTTCTAGGTTGCAAAATTTGGTGGCATATAGGCCTTCATAGTATCTTGCATGGTCCTTTGTAGGTATGTGGTATCAGTTGTAATTTCCCCTCTTTCATTTCTAATTTGGATTATTTGTGTGTTTTCTCTTTTTTCCTTGGTGAGCCTTGCCAGCGAGGTTGTTCGTTTTATTAATTATTTCAAGGAATCAGCTCTTTTTTCTATTATCTATTTCATTTAGTTCTGCTTTAATTTTTATTATTTCCTTTCTTCTACTGACTTTGGGTGCTTTTTGTTCTTTTTCTAGTTTTTTTGTTTGTTTTCTTTTTTATGATTCTAGTTCTTTAAGATGTCATACTAAGTTGTTTACTTGTGATTTTTCTTGTTTCTTGAGATAGGCCTGTTGTGATAGAAATTTCCCTCTCTTACTACTTTTGCTGCATCCCAGTCATTTTGGTATATTGTGTTTTCATTGTCACTCGTTCCTATGTATTTTTTTATGGTTTCTTTTATTTCTTCTTTGATCCAGTCATTTTTAAATAACATGTTGTTTAATCTCCATATGTATGTGGTCTTTCCTGCTTTCTTTTTGTAGTCAATTTCCAATTTCCAAGCTTTGTGATCAGAAAATACAGTTGGTATGATTTCAATCCTCTTAAATTTGCTGACACTAGCGTTGCGTCCCAGTATGTGGTCTATCCTTGAGAATGTTCCATGTGTACCAGAAAAGAATGTATAGTCATATGTTGTAGAATGAAGTATCCTATAAATGTCAACAATGTCCAATTGCTGTAATGTATCATTTAAAGCTGATATTTTATTGTTTATTTTCTGTTAGGATGATCTGTCCATGGCTGTCAAGTGGGTATTTAGGTCCCCTACTATAATTGTGTTTTTGTCAGTTTCTGCTTTTATATCTGTTAGTAGTTGCTTTGTACATTTTGCTGCTTCTTGGTTGGGGGCATATATATTAATAAGTGTCATGTCTTCTTGTTGTATTGTCCCCTTTATCATTACAAAATGTCCATCTTTGTCTCTCATTATCTTTTTGATCCTTAAGTCTATTTCATCAGATATGATTATGCGTACACCTGCTTTTCTCTGGATGCCATTTGCTTGGAGTATTTTTTTCCACCCTTTCACTTTGAGTCTGTGTTTGTCCTTGTGGCTGAAGTATGTCTTTTGTAGGCAGCATAAGGTTGGTTTTTGTTCTTTAATCCAGTTTGCTGCTCTGTGCCTTTATATTGGTGATTTCAGTTTATTTACATTTAGGGTGATGATTGATATATGAGGATTTCCTATAGCCATTTTATCTTTTGTTTTCTGGTAGATCCTTTTTCTTTATTGCTTCTTTGCTTTTTTATTTCTATCAGTTATTTTAGCTTGATGGTGTTTATGACTGTTTTCTCTGTTCTCTCTCTCTCTCTCTCTCTCTCTCTCTCTCTCTCTCTCTCTCTCTCTTATGTGTCCCAAGTCAAAATTCTTTTTGAGTGGTTCCCATGAACTTTATGTAAAAGGAAGTTTCATATATGCAGTGGATTCTTTTCTTAAGGATATTCCTTATCTCCATTCTCTTTGGAAGTTTAAACCTTTACTTTCTCCCCTTTTATGCTTTTGTTGTTCCAATTTTTCCTTGTTTATTTTTACTTTGTGTTTCAGGTACAGTGGCTGCCTTCAGTATTTCTTGAAATACTTGTCTTGTGCTGGAGAATTCCTTCAGTTTCTGTATGTCTGAAAAGGTTTTTAATCCTCCATATCTAAAAGATAACTTTGCTAGGCAGATGATTCTTGGATGGTAATTTCTCTCTGTTAATATTCTGAATTCTTGATTCTACTACCTTCTGGCTTGTAAAGTTTCTGTTGAGAAATCTGAAGATAGTCTGATGGG
Organism: Craseonycteris thonglongyai; assembly: GCA_004027555.1. Taxonomy (NCBI): domain Eukaryota; kingdom Metazoa; phylum Chordata; class Mammalia; order Chiroptera; family Craseonycteridae; genus Craseonycteris; species Craseonycteris thonglongyai. The sequence goes on from PVKE010002958.1 coordinate 48,126, forward strand.
CTTTCCTTTATAGGTTATGGTATTCTTTTTTCTGGCTGTCTTGAGGATTCTTTCTTTGCCTTTGACCTTTGATATCTTCAGTATAATGTGCCTTGGGGAGAGTACGCTAGGATTCATATAGCTAGGTGTTCTGTTTTGTTCTTGAATTTGAGGTTTCAGTTCTTTCTATAGATTTGGAAGGTTCTCATTTACTATTTGTCTGCACAAATTCTCTGTGCCCATCTCATCCTTTGCTCCCTCCAGAATACCTCTTAATTTTATGTTATTATTTCTAGTGGAGTCAGATAGTTCTTGTAGAGATCTTTCATTTCTTTTAGCTCTTAGGTCTCTCTCTTCTTCCTTCTATGACATTTCCAAATTTCTGTCTTTGATTTCACTAATGCTTTTCTCCATCTGGTCAGCTCCACTTTCTATGTTAGCTATTTAATTTTTTATTTCTTTTATTGTGTTGTTTATCTCCAGAATTTCTATTTGCTTCTTTTGTATAGTTTCAGTTTCCTTTCTGAGATCACTTAGCTTCCTCTGTGTACTCTGCCAATTATATTTGATCTCTTTGTTTTTAGAATTGTAGTCTTGAATTCTGTGTCATTTAGCTCATATGTTTCCATATCTTCAAGTTCCTTTTCTAGAGATTTTTCATTTTCTTTCTGGGCATCTTTGTTGCTGTTGGAGCATTTCTTTTCCTGGACATGAGGACTTTTCCCCTGGTAAATGTGAGGATATCTTTCTTTTACTTCATAGCTGGTGTGCTAGTGTCTTGTAATATTTTCTCTTAGTTATTTGGCTTTCTCACAGTGAGAGACTTCCTAGAAGGTGGGCTTCCCTTTGACTCAGTCGCCCTGTTCTCTGTATGCCTCCACTTTGGGAAGGTATTATGGGCCATGGTATTCTATGCCTCAGAGATTCCACTGCAGTCAGAAGTTGCCATGCCTGTGCATCAGTTTTTCTGGATCCCTCTACGGGCTTCAGCAAGAAGGATGGAGGCAAGGTCTGTGTGTGTCACAGGGTAATGGCAGCTTTCTGGCAGCATATCATTGAATGCAGACTCTGGGCAGAGCTGGCAGGGTGAGATTTTAGAGAGAGCAAGGGGAAGCAGCCAGGTTTTATGTCCAAGGCCACTCCAGCTGGGGCCTTACCTCACAAAGGGCCATTCTGTGCCTCAGCCACCAGCACACTCCTGCTGCCAGCACTTCAACCACCAGAACACCTGCTTCCTGCTCTAGTCGCCAGCTTTATGCTCCATGCTCTGGCAGCCAGACCCACACTCTGGTCACTTGCACCAATCTCAGGCTCCTGCTGGTGCTTCACTCTGGCCTCCTGCACAGCACTCTGGCCACCCATGCCACACTATGGCGGCTTCCCCTACACTCCCCCCGAACCATCTCACTATACCCACCCATTCCCGCTCTGCCATCCATCCCAATTCTGGCTGCCTGTGCCTTTTTTTTTTTGGTCTGGTCTAAGCCTCCAACTTGCCCAGAGTTGTTTTGCACCTTGATTTGCACTCCCCCTGCTCCCACCTCAGTCTCTCCTCTGCTGGTCTCTGGGTCGGTCACTGGGTAGGTCTCTGGGTCACACTCTGCTGCATGTCTCTGCACTGCTCCCTTTCCTTCTCTCTTACTCACCTTCCTTTCTCTGGCTTTAAGTATTTTCTTACAATAAGTGGGTCTCTCAGCTGAGGCTATGTGTTGTTTAGGGATTTTCTGGTTAGATTTTAGTTGTTTAATTTGTTATTCTTTCCAGGAGAAGTTTCAAGAGCTCTTCTCATGCCACCATCTTGATGACATTCCTCCTCAGTTTGTTTATTCTGACATTTCTCAACTGACAAAAGAGGAGAGTAGGAAACTAAGGATAGAAAAGCTGTTCACATTAGATGGATAAGTCTTTGGAGTGAGAAATTGTCTCCCACACTGCATCTTTAGAAGCATTGAACAGAACACCCGGCCACCACTTTCTAGGCATGATTTTCTGTCAAGTCCCTTTCCAAGACGATATCCATTAGAAGCTTTTCATTCTTAAATAAACTGGTTAGAAACCAGAATGTATTCATTATTTAATGAAAGATGGGTTTGTGTTATTGAAGTCTGATTGCACAATCAGAAACAAAAAGTAGGACATTTTTCTCAAAAGAGCAGTGTTCCAGTTTCTCTGAACTTCGAGTTTTTAAGATTTATTTTATTGTTTTTGACAGAGATTGAGAGAAACTGAGACAGAGAGAGATAAATAGAAGGGGAATGGCCCAAAGCAGTCTTTATAGTTGTACATCATCACAGTTTTTAACATGGTTTCATTCCACAAAGTTGGGCAGGGGCCATGCAGTGCAGGAACTAGGCTGGGGCCTCCTGCATGGGAGGCACACTCCCTTGGGTCAGAGGTCAAACCAGGAGGTGAGAACCAAACTGGGGTCCACCCATATGGGAAACTCACCCCAGTTCAGTATATGGGTCCACATGGGCCAGGGCTTGGATTCGATCTTCAGTCCCCAGGGCTGCAAAGCAAGTGCTTAACCCACTGAGCCATCCCAACTTACCTCTTCAATAGTTTTTAAATTATTAATGTGAAAAGACAAGTGTTATTACTTATATTTTCATAAGCTCATTAGTTCCTCATGTAAATTTCACTTAAAATTACTGAAGTTGAATAAGTCCTACTTAAATAACCATCAAAGACTATGAGTAAAAGCAAATTAAAGAGTGACGTGAATAATATTCCATTCCCCTTAAGTTGAAAACCTGGCTGCACATTACACTTATTATCCCACTGGGTTATGTAACACCACCTATGAGAAAACCTTGCATATGTGCATAAGAAAACAAATTCAAAAATTTGCCACTGTGCAGTCACCAGCTGTAGTAGTTCAGCATATGGGGTTCCATGGGCAGGGGCTGGGAATCAAACCCCAGGCCTCCTGATTACGAGGTAAGCACTCAACCACTGACCTATCTTAGCATCCTATACTTCTCTTTAATTTATAAGGACCCTTGTGATTACATTGGGCCCACCCAGATACTCCAGTATAATCTCCCTCCTTTAAGATCATTTGATTAGTAAACTGAATTCTGTCTACAGCAAAGGTGTCAAATCTTTTGGCTTCCCCGGGCCACATTGGAAAGAGAGTTGTCTTGGGCCACACAAAATACAGTAACACTAATGACAGCTGATTAGCTAAGAAAAAAAAAATTTGCAAAATATCTCATAGTTTTAAGAAAGTTTACAAATTCATGCTGGGCCACATTCAAAGCTATCCTGGGCCATGTGTGACCCACGGGCCACAGATTGGACAAGTTTGATTTACAACCTTAATTCCCCTTTGCCACAGAAGGTAACATATTCATAAGTTCCAGGGATTAGGATGTGTACATCTTGGGATGGGGGGGAGGGGGTATGGACTTTCCTGCCTACTACAAATCTCAAAAATATAAGTATTGACCATAAAAAAAAAAGAATGAAATATTACCATTTACAATAACATGGATGGAACTATAAGTTATCATGCTAAGCAAAGTAAGTCAGACTGAGAAAGACAAGTAGCATATGATCTCACTTATATATGGAATCCAAAGAAAAGAATAAACAACCAAAATAGAAATAGACCCCAGGGGATGCCAGGATAGCTCAGTGGGTTGAACACTTGTGTTGTAGCCACAGGGTCCGAGGATCAAATCCTGGCCTTAGCTTGTGTAGACCCATATGCTGAACTGGGGTGTGCCCCCAGTTTGGTTCTCACCAGGATGAGACCTGGATCCAGTTCCTGTCTTGTGCAGCCCGTCCCCACCTGTGGAATAAAACTATGTAGAAAACTAATGACATGCAACTATGGAGACTGGTCTGGGCCCTCCCCCTTCCTCTGTCTCTCTCTGTCTCTCTCTCTCTGTCAAAAACAATAAAAATAAATCTTTAAAAAAAGAAAAAGACTCCACTGATGAAGTCAGGTGAGAGAGGATGGGGAGATGGGTGAGAAGTGTGAAGGGATTGGGAAATGCCAACTGGTATACATAGTGGTTACAGGGATGTGAGGGACACATGTATGGGGAATATACCGTAGTTAATAATGTTGAAAAAACTATGCATAATATCAGGTGGACACTGGATCCATCAGGGGGAGTCCTTTATAAATGATATAGATGCCCACCCACTGTGTAGTATACCCAAAATAATATAAATTAATGTTGAATGTCAACTAGTATATATATATAGTCACGTGATGTAGAGTACAGCACAGAAAATATAGTCAATGGTATTGTAATAGCTGTCTTAATATGTAAGGTATCAAATGGGAAATAGACCTGTTGGGATTATCACTATATAAGGGCTATAAATGTCTAAACATTATGTTCACTTGTACATGTGAAACAATTTTTTTTTTAATTGTTTGAGAGGTGAGAGAGAGAGAGAAGGGTGGAAGGTCCAGAGCAGTCTCCATAGTTGTACATCGTTAGTTGTGACATAGTTTCATTCCACACAGGTAAATGTGGGGCCACACAGTGCGGAAAACAAACTGGGTGGGGGGGTCCCACATGGGAACTGAGAACCTTCACTGCCATCCCTGTAGTTACCAGTTGTGTCACAGTTCAGCATATGGGTTTGCATGGGCCAGGACCAAAATTCGATCCCAAACCTTGTGGTTTCAAGGCAAGCACTCCTTCTGTTGAGCTATCCCGATATCCCACATGAAACTAATTTTAAAAAATAAAATAAAATATGAGTCAAAGCAAATTAAAGAGTGATGTGAATAATATACCATTCATATAAAGTTTAAAACAGTAATAACACTATATATTTCTTTAACACTATATATTGTTTTAAACAGTACTATTAATAATACATATTGCTTATAGTACATGCACATACATTCAAAGTATAAAAGCATGCATGTGAATGATAAACACAAATTTCAGGATAATACATGTCTGAAGAGAAAGACAAATTGGCAGAGGAATATACAGGAACTTTAATTATATAGCAGTGTTTATTTCTTTTGAAAACAGTGAGAAAATTAGATGTAAAGAAAATGTAACAGATTTAATAAAGCTTGATGATGCAAACATGGGTATTTTGTTTTTCTGTATGCTTGAAATAGTTCATCATTTAAAATAAAGTGGTTACATGCAATCCCCTTATGCTGTCTCAGTAGGATGTCCATGTGAGTTGACCAGTCCTGGGGAAATTTTATATCAGTGAATTTGACTTCCTTACTCCCTATAGTGTATCAGAAATACATAGGATTTAGATTCCAGAGGACTGTGTTCAAATTCCAAAGTTTTCTAGCTATACAGCCATATGTAAGTGCCTTCCCCTATGCTTTTTTGTTATGTGTTGACCCTGAGAAAGAAGATAGCCACCAAGGACTCCTAGTGGCTAACGGGCTTCAAATTGAAAAAACAGAGCCTAACACTCATTTCTAAACAGGGTCCTATCAAACAAGCTGCACTTCAGGGAGAAGCCTGCACTGAAGGCCATTATATGTGTATTATATGATACCATCACATGCATTATATGATGTACATTGTCTCCTACATTGTGTTCTGCTGTCTGAGCCAACCCTTATAAAAGACTTCTTGAAGTCCTATTTCAACCAAGAGAACTGAGACTTCCCCATCCAATCAGAGCTATACTGCTATACCTCCCTCTCCATTAACATCATCTTCAACCAATCAGAGCAGCTCCATTCTGACCAATCAGCATAGTGTTTTTCAGACCAATCAAACTGTGAGGATTTGGAGGTTTCATTTGCATGAGAACAGATCAGTCAGGGTCCAGGGGCAGGGACTTCTTTCCATATGTCAGCCCCCTTGGGGCTAGGACACGCATTTCTTTTTCCACTGAAGACAGAAGACGAATAGAGCAAAGCAGGACCAGTGGATTAGACCACTGCAGAGCAGGCCAGTGGGGAGTAGAGCAGACAGGTGCAGGTGGAGCAGAGCAGGGCCACCCCACCCCAGGGCCACCTCACAGCCCTGCTTCCCAGTCATCCTGCTTCATAATTGAGCTGAAACACTCCCGAGCTGTTCCAGAGCCCTGCTGCTTTCACAGCCATGCTGTGTCGCAGCTGAGCTGTTTTTACTGAATCAAGTTTCCTTCTTCACCACACCCCAAAATGGGGTTTACTGTTGGTGTTGAATTGGCACCAACAACCATCAGTTGACACAAGGTAGTTATATTTTTATTTATTTTTTAATTGAATTAACATGGGTGGGCTGACCAGATGTACCATTTGAAATGAGATTAAAAAAAAAACAATGGTACTGTCCCATTTCAAATGGAACATATGGTTATCCTACTGACACCTTGAATTTTAACCCAGTGAGACTAGGCTGACCAGACATACCATTTGAAGCAGGACAGAAAACAACAGTACTGTCCTGTTTCAAATGGTACGCCTGGTCAGCCTAAATATTGGATAATAACATGTAAGTTTTAGGTGTACAACATTATAATTTGATATCTGCATACACTATAGTGTCCTCGCCACTGAAAATCTACTTTCCATTCATTACCATATTTATTTAACCCATTTCCCCCTCACCCTTCTTGTTACAAGGTAGTTTTAAGAGTCTTAAGAGTGCCCATGAAAACCCTATGAAAATGTTAAACTTGTTGCCACATTAGAAAGTAAATTGATAAACATTTCAAATGAATCTCTAATGCCATCCCTAGCAATCAGGCTTTGTAAGGTTGTGTCCATTAGTACCGTACTTGCTATGTTGTAAATGCCAGAAAAACTATCTCAACCCTTCTAAAAGAACATCAACAGCACCAGGGGAATCTGGTAGCTCATTGGGATAAAAAAAGTCCAGCAATTTTGGTGAAGTCTGGTACAGTCTGATCTAGAGCATTGGTTCTCAAGCGGTGGTGTGCGTACCCCTGGGGGTACATGCTGGGCCATTCAAGGGTATGTGAAAAATAATCAGTGATGGAGAAAAAAACAGTAAAAAAAATGCAAAATGTAGTTATGGAACAATAAATGTTAAGTTTGAATTATCATTAATGGAGACACTTCAAAATTAGATCACATTAGCAAAATTAGATCACAAATGGATTGGTGAGGGCGTGCCTATGAGCCCTTCCCCCAAACTGCTCTTCTACCAATCAATGCACAGAGTTCCAGAACAATCCATTTGCGACATTTCTAGAACTTCTCCAAACATATAAATAAATATGCAGCCAGACTGATCAGTTTAGTTATTGACTGAGTAAAAGTGTGTTGTCTTTAATAGTGATTCTTTTTAAGTAGTATATTTTATTTGATGTTTAATGGCTTTAGTTATTATTGTCAGTGATTTTTAAGCATGTCAGTTATGGATTAGTGGTTGAAAATAGGGACAGTTTAGAAACCAAAACTTGATGTGGATTATAAACCATTGCCAAGTACTTTTCAACATGTGTCCACAGCTACAAGCACACCCATACTGGGAGATAGTAAAACGATGTGTGCCTCAAATACTATACAGAAGAATAGGAAATAGTCTGAAGAGTATATTAAATATGGATTTTCATTTGTAGGGGATGATGACTGTCCAAAACCTTTGTGTGTTGTGTGTAGGGAAATATTATCCAAGGGTTGCATGAAACCTTCTCTACTCGTGCAACACTTAGAGACTAAACATCCTATATATAAAAACAAATACATTTTCAGTGCTTAGAAAAGCATCCAACTATTACTTCATACATGATTTCAGGAAAGAAAGACAAAGAGAATGCAGCTGAGGCTTCATACCATATCACGTATCGCATAGCTAAATGTGGTAAAAACCATACCATAGCTGAAAATTTAATTTCTCCTTGTATTAAGGATACCATTTTTGTATGTTTGGGGAAGAACATGTCCGCAAATCAATACTATCTATTTTTCAAACAATACAATTGATGCAGGAACAATTGTGAACAATGGTGTCTGACATTCGTGGTCTCATGAACTCGAAGAATGAGAACACAGACTCCACAAGGTGAAGCAATAAAGTGTATTGGAAAGAAGGAAAGCTCTTGAAACAAGAGGGGGCACGGAACATGGAATGCCCAGTTCGACATTTAGGGGCTTTTCTTATATGACTTCTATATGCCTTGAAGCTATTGTTCTGTGCCTGCGGCTAATTCCTAACTTGTTAGGTGTCATACCCGGTTAGTCACGTAGTTCAGACTGAGCCAGGTGATGTCTTATCTTGGATCCTAATCCGGTCTTACTGGAAGGGCCGTGGACAATGCATCCTGGCGATATCTTCTCCCGTGGCCCAGCCACCCGACCATCCTATCTCTGTGCTGCATTCCAAGGCATGGATGTCATGACTACTGAGACTGTTGTGATTCCTTCCTCAACTGCCTAGGTTCCACTAATTATCCTGTCTCACAATGTCTTGATGAATTCAGGAAATGTCTGACGATGTTGAAGCTGTAGTAGTAGGTAGAATTAGAAAAAGTAAATTATTTTCCATTCAGGTTAATGAAAGTTATAGATGTTGCTGATTTATCTATTTTGCTTGTCATCATGAAGCACTAGGTCAGAAATGAAATTAAGAAATCCTGTTGCTTTGTTACCCATTGACAGAGTGTGCCAGAGGCAAAGATGTTTTAAGGTAATTGATTATTTCATTGAAAAGGACATTTGGGGAAGACGGGATGGCTCAGTGGGTTAAGCGCTCACTTTGCAGTGCTGGGGACCGGGAATTGAATCCTGGCCCCGGTCCGTGAGGAACCATATGCTGAACTGGGAGCTCGCCCAGTTCAGTTATTTTTCTGTCTCTGTATCTCTCTCTCTGTCGCTGTCCAAAATAGAAATACATTTTAAAAAAAGAAAGAAAGAAAAGGACATTAGTTGGTTGAACTGTTGTGGTGAATGTACTGCCGGAGGCAAGCCTATGTCAGGTTGTTTTATAGACCTATGTGGCTGAATGAAAGAAGTAGCTCCTCATGTACCATGCAGTCACTGCTGCATTCATAGACAAAGTCTTGTATCCAAGCCTCTTCCTAGTGAACTGAAAGGTATTCTTGATGAGGCTGTAAAAGTTGTAAAATTTATTAAGTCACAATCACGAAACTCCAGATTGTTCAAAGTGCTGTGTCAAGAAATGAACAGCATTCACAGCACATTACTTTTGCATACTGAGGTAAGGTGGCTATCTCATGGCAAGTACTTACATGGATGTTCAAACTTAGACATGAAGTCCAGATATTTTTTGAAGACCATTATTTCCCTCTTGCTCCAAAGTTTCAGGACAATGATTGGCTTCAAAGTCTTGCATATTTATCAGGTATATTTCTAGAAATAAACAAACTCAACTTAGGACTTCAAAACAGCTCAATCACTATATTCAATGTAACCGACAAAATTGAGTCGATGATTAAAAAACAGACTTTTGGAAACTGTGCGTTGAAAGAGGTCAACATGAAGTTTTTGAAACTCTGCATGACTTTTTCTCTGAGAATGACTTGCACCTATCCCAAAATGTGAAAGAGAATATTGTAAGTCACTTGGAAGGTCTTCAAGTGTCCTTTTATAAATACTTCCCTTAATGTACAAAAGAAAACAACTGGATTTCAAATCCCTTCAATGAGGAATTCTTTGAAGAAGCTAAACTATCAATTAAAGAAACAGAGAAGTTAATCAAACTTTCAACTGATTCTTCTTTAAATTCTGATTTTAAAAGAAAGCATCTTATCTTCTGGGTAGATGTCAGTGAGGAATACAAAGAGCTCAGGGAGAAGGCACTCAAATACCTCTTGCCATTTACTAATACTGAACTAGTGGAGAGCTTTTTCTTCGTACACCTTCATAAAAAATAAATACTATCACAAGCTTAATGCAAGTCCAGATTTAATATTGTGTCTTGCACCTTTCATGCCTGATTTCAAGAAACTAAGTGTGTCAAAGCAAGCTCAATGATCTCACAATGTTTCAATCAGCTAGTGATCCGCATAACAATTATTATAGACTTTTAAGATAACACAAATAAATATTAATAATAAATTAAAATTTTATTAAATATTTGATCATCATTGTGGACATTTAACTGTTATGACTATTATAAAATTAAATCTGGGGAAGCTGGGATGGCTCAGTGGGTTAAGCGCTTGCTTTGCTGCCCTGGAGACCAAGGATGGAATCCCGGGCCCGGGCCCGGCCTGGCTCATATACTGAACTGGGGTGTGCCCCCAGTTCAGTTCTTGCCGGGGCCTATGTGGGAGGCTCCCAGCCCAGTTCCTGTCCTGCGCAGCCCCGTGCCCACCTGTGGAGTGAAACTATATGGAAAACTAATGTTATCAACTATGGAGACTGCTCTGGACCCTCCCCCTTTTCTCTGTCTGTCTCTGTCTGTTTTTCTCTCTGTCAAAAAACAATAAAAATAAAAATAAATAAATAAATAATTAAATCTTTGGTTTGTACTTTTAGTGTAGTAATTTTTCTTTCTTAAGTTATTACCTCATTTCTACTACTTTACATTAAGATAGGCACTAAACAAAAGTGTCAGTGTTTAAAAACAGCTGTTTTAAAAACAAGGAGTACAATTTATAGAAGTGGGTTTAAAAGGGGTACACAAGTGGAAAAAGGTTGGGAACCACTGCTCTAGAGCATCAAAACATAACACCAGGTATAGGAGCATTTCTCGGTTTTACACTTGAGTTTCTGAGCTTCATCTTCAGGATGGATTCCTAGATGGAGGCAAACCTTAGAGCCTCAAATCACTGAATTCAGCAGAAGAAAAAGTTTCTCTCTCTTTTCACTAAAATATAAGCTTCCAAGAATTTATCTATCTCCTCTCATTTCTGAATCTCTGACATCTACAACAATGCTTGCATATGGAATTAGCCCACTATACCTTTACTGAATTTAAATAAATTTCAATAAGGTTAAATGAATTAACCTTAATTTATTCCCCCTTTTTCTCATTTTAAAATTTGTATTTAAAGATAAATATATGTCACATTCATATAAGTATAAATGAACCCTCTACCAATATGCTGCTTTCTGATATTGTTTCCTCCTTTCAGAAGTACCCACTACCCTGAATTTTATCGCTTTGTCTTTTTAAAAGAATTTTAGGAATGCTGGGTCACTCAACACATTGAGTGCTTGCCTTGCAACCATGAGGTCTGGGGATTGAATCCTGGCCCCAGTCTGTGCAAACCCATATGCTGAACTGTGGTGCAACTGGTAACCACCATGATTTGGCAGCAAAGGTCCTCACCTCCCATGCAGGAGGCCCTCAGTTCACTTTCTACCCCACGGCCCCACATCTGAGTGTGTGGAATGGAACTATATCACAACTAATGATATACAACTATGGAGACTGCTCTGGGCCCTCCCCTTCTCTCTCTCACCTTCTCTCAAAATAAATCTTTAAAATTTTTTTTTACATATGTATGCCTAAACACATATTATTGATTGTATATATTTTTTGAGCTTTCTAAAAGTGGTTTCATTTTGTACATAGTCCTCTAGGACTTGTTTCTGTTGTTTTTATTCAACATCATTTTTTTCCAAAACTCATCTATGTTGGTAAGTACAACTATAGTTTGTCTTTCACTGCTGTCTTAAGTTCCATTATGTAAATAGATCAAAATTTATTTATGCTCTCTCTTAAGCTTTCTGCCTTCTGTAAACTTAAAATTGCTCAAAAAATAAACAAATTAAAGAAAATTGAAGGTGGCACTGCTACTGATTGGTTTGAGAATTACTGCTTTAAAGAAAGACTGGGATATTATATTAGGATAGCTCAGAGGTTGCCAGCGTATCTCAGAGGTTGAGCACTTGCCTCGAAATCTTGAGTCCAGGGTTCAATTTCCAGCCCTGTCCCACATAATCCATATCCTGAACTGCAGCGTAACTCATAACTGCCGGGATGGCTCAGCGATAAAGATTTTCAACTCACACATCATAGGCCTTCAGTTCAGTTCCTGCCCCTCACAGCCCCACATCCACCTGTGTGGAATGAAACCATGTCACAACTAATGATGTCAACTATGGAGACTGCTCTGGGCCCTCCCCACTTCTCTCTCTCTCTCTTTCACTTTCTTTCAGATAGATAGATGATTGATAGATGATAGATAGATAGATAGATAGATAGATCCATAGATAGATGAAAGACCTGCTATATAAAAGTTAAAATTTATACCAAAAAATTAGAACAGATGATATTAATTTCCCAAAGATATTCTTTGCTTTACAAAAGGTTATCCCTTGAGATTCTTCTAAAAAGCAAAGTTCTTCATTATATACTTTTTAAAGATTTATTTTCTTGTTTTTGATAGAGAGAGACAGAGAGAGACAGAGAGAAGGGGGAGGGCCCAGAGCAGTCTTCATAGTTATACATCATCAGTTTTTGACATGGTTTTGTTCCACAAGGGTGGGCGGGGGCTGTGCAGGGCAGGAACTGGGCTGGGGGTCTCCCGCATGGGAACCACACCCCCGAGAGCTGGGGGCCAAACTGGGGGCCTCCCACTTGGGAAGCTCGCCCTGGCAAGAAACAAACTAGGGGCCATACCTAGTTCAGCATATGGGTCTGCATGGGCTAGAGCTGGGATTTGATCCTCAAACCCCAGGGCTGCAAAGCAAGCACTCAACCCCGAGTCATCCCAGTGTCCCCTTTGTTACATTTAAGTAGAATTTTATTTACTAACCGTGGCTTCCTTGGTTCACTATATGTAAAATGAGGAATAACTGTATAGACTTGTTTCTTGGTAAGAAAGGTGACAAATTAAGGCAGACTTAAAATGTCTGCTGCCAAAGTATAATGGCAAGAAGGAGGGAATCTGTCATTTCATTTCCTGAAATATAAATTTCAGAGATACATGTATTTATTGGTATAATAAATTTTTTGTTGGAGTTTGCTCTGTATACTAATTCATCTCTGATTCTGGACAGCTGAATTGCAAAGCCTAACTTTGGTTGTTTTCCTCAGAGTAATACAATCTTTTTTTCCTTCTTTTTTGGTAGAAGTGATAGGATTTAATACTTTCATGAGGACAGGCTCATTGAATATTCACATTCTGCTTATATTGTGCAGTAGCCACATGGGAAGTTGTAGTAGGATTTCAAAGCAGAAAATAGTAACTCTGATGAGAAGACTGTTATGTGTGGGCATTTGGAAGTTATGAATATGAGATAGAACACAGCAAATTCTATTTTAATACTGGTTTGTGCAAAATGAAACAGGTGATTTTGTGCAGTTGGTTTAAAATATTATAAGGCAGTTTTAGTCAAAGAAAATTAAAGATATTTAAAAGACCTGATTTTATTTTTAAGCTTTAAAGAGTTTTCTTGAAAATCAAAGACAAATGTTTTTGGGGGGAGAGGGACTAAATTATACAATTTAACATTTTAGAGGAATCATTCATTCTTCTCTTTTGCTTTTTCTCTCCCTCTGACCTTTAGCTTCTGTAAGTTACCTCTTTTTTCCTATCTTTTCTCATGTGAGGTCTCTTCTTAGTATCTCTTGCATTGACCCCTTCCAGGGCCTCATCTAAACTCACCCTTACTGTTACATCTTACTCTCTTCCCTAGCAGGGAAAAATTCATCAAAATGAAATTGGCAAAAATTTTCAACAGCTTGTCTTTACTACTCTGATGCCAGAAAAAGTGAAATCGCTATTTCCACGGTCCATTTCCACAAGCTGCTGTTACATTATGGGCCAAGTTTCTTTTAAAACAATGATTAAGATTTCTTGACTGACTACCTGGTAAATACACTGGACTAATCCAATGTATGTATGAGTGAATGAGATTTCCTTAGATGTGGGTAGGGTTCAAATGAGCTTTCCTTCATTTGAATGTGAGGAAGTGAGTTTTTATTGCTGAATTTTGTTTGCACCAACTGTAGAGTGTGAGGCTCTAGTATTGCACTGAATCATCTTTTATGTCAAAAATGGTCAAATATCAGCAATGTCATATAGTTCAACTTAATAGATACTCAATAAATAATTGATTAGAACTGAATCAACTATATAAATCATTCTATAAAAGATTTGAGGTGGTATAAAGGAAATGCAGACACAGTAAACGAATAAATTACAAAACCAACCCATGAAAACCAAAGAAATTCTCAATTAGCATAGGTTTTAAACGAGGTAAATGAGATAGAGTTAAACACACTATAAGGCCCTTCATGACTGCAAGGGTTTTGCTATAAAATTGGAAGTTAACTTGCTGCACCAAAATAATAAGGACAAGAACAACCAACATTTATTTAGCACTTATTAGGTGCACAGCTTAGTGCTCGGTGTTTCATATACTCTTTGCCATTTAATCCCTACCACAAACTGGATTCAGGTAATTAGCTCCACTTTGCAGATAAAAGGTTAAAATAAAAATCTTGCAAGAGAAAACAGTTGTTTTTTAGAGGTACATTAAATTGAAAAAAAAAATCTCAACAATGTCAACATTACTTGAGTAAAAGAATCACCAGGGAACTTCTCCCTCACCCAAAATTTAGACTTTACGAGTCCTTGCTCCTCAAAGTGTGGTTTTTATGACAACATTATCAGTATGGCTTAGATGATTAGAAATTCAGAATCTCAAGCCTCACTCCAGAAGGCATCAGAACCTTAGTTTAAGCATGACTCCCAGGTGATTTGTGCACACACTGAAGTTAAGGAGTGTGGCTTACGTGTAGAAAGGTCCCATGTACCTGAATTCTAAACAGGTTATTTATTCTGAGGTAGGTGACTAATGGTAAGCCCACACTTTATAAAACACTGCTCCAGGATGTGATACCAAAATGCAGTGCCCTGAAAGCGAAGCTGCAAGCACATTGAGAAGGCAAGGGGTCGAGACAGTGGGACATGCATGCACAACAGTTGCTGTTCTGATGTTCTCTGTCTGAATTTAAGAATAAAACAGGATATTGGCAGGGTTTCATCTACTTTTCCATCCCAAAAGGGTAGAGAAGAATGTATCCCTTACACGACAGGGAGTAGCAAAATGGCCTACCTCACACACAAAATACTTAGATACTGAAACTATAGCTTAAAAATATTGTGTGAATTTGGCATTAACTCATTAATGTATTTATATTTCACTTTAAAAATTATTTAAATTATTTACCACTGGGTCACAGTGATATAGGAAGGTACATGGTTTATTTTGTGGCTGCAAGGAACCCCTACCTACTACAGGGTATATAGTCAGATGGTATACTAACTTCTACTTCTGGAAATTTGAGTGAAGGCAAATACTACTAGATAACAGGGTGGATTAATATATAGTAGGGAACCCACTATCAGGCACTCCAAATTTGTCACAACATGCCCATAAAGAGTGGAAATTTGGCAGGGAAGTAGTAAGGTTTGGGGGGGGGGGTCATGGTGGGGGAGAGCAAAGTACAAACAGCCATCTCAGGTTTATAGCTAAGAAAACAGCTACCACAAGATGGAGCAAAGTCACAGAATTAGAATCTCAGTTGCCAGTCTCCGAAACTTGGGTCACCCTGGCTCTCTGGGATTTCAAGTCACAAGCAAAGCATTCCCCCTATCCAGCTTTGTGAAGAAAAGTGGGCTCTTAAGTATGGGAAAGATAAGGAGAACCTGAAAAAGAAGACTATAAAAAGAGTAACTGACTTGTTAATCAGACTAAAGGGCTGGATCAGAAGAGCTTCACTGAGGGAAAACCATGATTCAGTCACACACAATTCACCGTAGGTGAACCTGCTTCACAAGTTTAAAGGAGTCCTAAGTTCACAGGAAGCAGAATGTAAAATTAGGAAAACCCACTTAGGAGGCAAGCTGATATGGGCTGGATTCTGGCCCAGCCAGGACTTCACACATTTATGGAACGTTTCAGATTCTCATCTGTAAAATGAGGACAAACGTGTCCATCTTGTAGGGTTCTTGTAAGAATGTATGTAAAATGCTTTGCTTAGTGGATGGGACCCAATCTTCATCATTAAAATGGTGGCTTAATAATAAGGCATTAACATTAAAAGAAACTTTGATTTTATTTCACACTATGATAAAATCAAAGATAAAGATAGTGTCTGATTTTGTTTTTTGTTAGAGAGACAGAGAAACTGAGAGAAAAGGGAACAGCCGAGAGTAGTCTCCATAATTGCACATCGTTAGTTTTCTATATAGTTTCACTCCACGGGTGGGCGAGGGTCTGTGCAAGGCAGGAGCTGGGCTGGGGGCCTCCTGCATGGGAGGCATGCCCAGGGCCATAGCATACCCCAGTTCAGCATATGGGTCCTCATAGATCTCGGCTGGGATATGATCCTCGGACTCAGGGGCAGTAAGATGAGCACTCAACCCACTGAGCCATGCCAGCATTCCCTAATGTCTAATTTTGAAATAGTTTTATTCAAAGAAAATTAAAATTGAGATAATAACAATGATGACTAACATTCATTGGGTATGTACAATCGTGTGGTGTTGTTATAAGCACTTTTAAAGGATTAGCTCAGTAAGTGCTTATAAATCCCCAGGAGCTAGGCATTAACCCATAGTACAGATCAAGAAACTGAGGCCTGGCAAGGTGCAGTAATTTTTATCAGTTCACTCAGGAAGCTCCAGAGCTAAGATTCAACACAGAGCACCCTGTCTTTGAGCTTATACCTACCATGGTGGTTTAGGTCTAGATTTGGCCAACAATTCATTTCTAGAAGCTACATTCTCTGCTGCCAAGTTGTACTTTCCAGGTGCAAACATAAAATAAATTTCAGTAGCACCCTGGGTGGATGATTTGAATCAAATTTAGATTTGACTATAGTATTCACTAAAGTGAGCTGTTTGTCTCTGGTCTTGCCCCATGGCCAACCCATGCTTCTACGCTGCCAACAGTTATCTTTATAAAACATACGTGTGATCATGACACTTCTCTACTTAAAAGGCTCCCTGCTGACCACAGAACTGTATCCAAGAGCTCAGCATAGGAGGCCTCTCCTGACTGGCCCTGACCTTCCTTCCCAGCCTCTGCTTCGGATATTCTTGCTCTTCACCCTACACTCTTTGCCAGTTTCACATGAAATTAGGGCTATTAGGGGTTCCACAGATAACCTCATGTGTGGCAAAATGTAGAAAAACTTAAAAAATGTTTCCCCTTACATTCTATTCTACTGTTATAACGATTTGCTAAAACAAATTAAAATTTAAAAAGTCATACAAATTAAAAACATTCATACACAATCAGTTGAAACACATATACTCCTATATTTAAAATTCTAAGATTTTCACCTCTGATCAGAGATCTGGTATTTTAGTGGAAAATATAACTCTATTTGCAATTGCCCAAGTATGATGCTGCCTTTTTCCCCCTGGAATGCAACCTTTTACCTCTCCAGTGTGGTAAACTACTTACTATTCAACCTTTAAGTTCAGTTCAAATACCGCTTCTCTGGAAAGCCTTTGTCCCCAAATCTCTTACTCAGTCCATTTTATCCTTCCTCAGGTCTCCCAAAGCCAGGAGTAGTTTATTCTCTAACAGCGTTATTCTATTGCCTGTAATTACTTATCTGTATACAACAAAATATGGTGACATCCTTTAGGGCAGGGTCATAATCACTGAATCCCCAACGGTTAGCTTGATGTTTGACCTGCTGGAAGAACTTGAAAGTTTATGACTGGATACATGAAAGAATGATCAAAGTTTAAAATTCCCTACTCTCTTTAGATCTTACAGGGAAAACATTTTTATAGTGGACATGCCCTTGGACAGTTATAAGTCAGGCCCATAATATTTGAGAAGTGATGTGAAAGGTGCCAGGGAAAGTCCCAAGCATAAGTCTCCGTCAAAAAAGCAATTGATGGGGATGCTAGGATAGCTCATCAGATTGAGCACTTGCCTTGCAACTGGGAGGTACAGGAATGGAATCCTGACCCCAACCCACCCAAACCCATATGCTGAACTGCAGCAGAACTGGTAAACTCTGGGATTGTTTGGTGGTGAAGGTTTTCGCCTCCCACGTGGGAGGCCCCCAGTTTGGTTTCCACCCCTGGAGGCCCCATTCCACCTGTGTGGAATAAGACTGTATCACAACTAATGATGTACAACTAAGAAGACTGCTCTTGGCCCTAGCCCCCCTCTTCCCTCTCCCAGTTTCTCTCAAATAAAATAAATCTTAAAGAAAAAAAACTAGTTACCTCCTAAGTGTGACCTGTTCCCACAACCCACCTTTCTCACTATCCTAGCCTCCTGAGTTACTTCTAGGACAGGGAGAATATTGTGTTCATGCTAGGTATTTTCTCCTCCTCGATTCATGAGCTTCTCCCTTCTTTGATTTCTAATGACCAAGCCGTTCACAATTCAGTCTCTAGTTTTCCTACGGGGATCCAACATCTCCGGGCCACATCCGTCTCTGTAATGGAGACATCCTACTCTGGACTTCTCCAGTGGAGTCTGAAGAGTCCACTCCAGAGCTCCCACCCTTGGTCAAAGAGCGTCCCTCCGGACCGCAAGGGGTTTTCTAGCTGCTGAGGCTGCGGTCTCCGCCCGGGCGCAGCGCAGCGCAGCGCAGCACGAGGGAGGCGCGGGGGCGTCGCCCAGGGCCGCCGGCCGAGCGCACGGGGCGGGGCTGCACTTGGCCACAGGAGGCATCCATCTTCCCGGACCAGCGCGGGGTTTCCTCACGCAGCGGGGCGGGGACGGAGAAAGGCCCCGGCCACAGCGCCATCCCCTCCCGTGAGCCCTGCCCAACCTTGCCGAGGCCCGCGCCGCCAGCTCGCCCGCCCGCCCGCCCGCCGCTCGCACCTCGCTTGCTGGGCACCGGGAGCCGCGGGCCGTGGGCGCGCCGGCAACTTTGCCGCCGCTGGGGGCGCGGCTCCTCCTGGTGCGAGCGCGCGTGTCACCGAAGGCCTGCTGGGGGCAGCAGCGGCAAAGGCGAAGAGGAGAAAGGTAGTCTCGGCGTCCGGTGGCCAGGGAGGCAGCGGCCCCTCGCGGAGCCGGCACTGGAGCCCTGAACTCCAGCGGGGCTGCGCCCAGGACGCGTTCAAACGGCGCAGCTGCCTCCCTCCCGTGGTGCTAGCCTTGGGGTTGCGATTCCTTCTGCCTGCCCCCGGCGGCGGCAGCAGCCTTTGCCCACGGAAGAGCGGCGGCCGCGGCAGCAGCATCCCCAGCCCGGGCGGGACCACCAAGCGCCGGCGCCGGCGGCTGGAGCAGGAAGGGAGGGTCGTGGCGCCCGCCCTCCCCCACTGACCCTACCCTGAGCGCCCGGTGCGGGTTTGTAACAATGGTGCGAAGCTCCGGCACGAACCCCGCGTCCGCCCAGCGGTCATAGAGGAAGTGGCCCGGCTCCGGGTGGGGTGGGCAGGGAGACGCCCCCCCCGCCACTCGCTCGCCGGAGTTTTCCTGCGTGCCGAGCCTCTGGGCCCCGAGCCCCGCTTCGGATCACCGACGGCAGTTCAGGTCCGGAGAGTATGGTGCCAGCGCCCGGGTTAATCTAGCCTTCCTCCGCTCGCTCCTTTTTTCCTCCTCTCCCTCCTCCTTTACCTCCTGTCGGTGCTGCCTGTGGGTTCCCGGCGTGTGGGAGTACAACTCTGCCTCTCCAAGGAGACTGGTTTGTGACCACCTAACCTAACTTGCCCGTTCAAAGCAAACCCAGAACAGCTGGATAATGTCCACTCCGAGCAGATTCAAAAAGGACAAAGAGATAATAGCCGAGTATGAAAGTCAAGTCAAAGGTAAGGATGGGAGCGGCCGCCTTGCTCCTTTTGTATGGTTTCTTGTCATTGTGCTCGGGGAGTTGCATTTCCAACTTGAGATCTGCGTTGGAGGGAAGGTTGAGAGGGACAGTTTGAGCGCCTGGCTGAGCCAGCCGCGGCTTCGTAAAGCCAATTCCAGTTCCAGTCCGAGTCCCATCAAACCCACAGGGACCTGGAAACGGATGGCTTTCCCTGGCTGCCAGCGCGCACTTCCAAAAAAGAACTGGCTTTAACTTAACCACCTTTTTAGCTGAGCAACTTACATGGGCGGCAGGCAGCAGCAGCGGTTCCTGCCTAGTTATCGTCGTCCTCCTTCTCCTCCGTCTCCTCCTCCTTATTCTTTTTAAGTGATGCCATTGTCACAACATAATTTTTTTAAGGAGTCATTTTTTTGAAGTCTGGGCACCAAGTGGTCTAGAGCTTCATTATGCAGGTAATTTTGACATTTACGCTGTTCACTCTCAAATTTAGTATGGCGAGGCCTCCTTTTATAAAACAGCCCCCTGGAAGCTGGGCTATTAAAGCAAGCCAAGGACTACTGGAATCTGACTCCTTTATAATGGGCCAGAATTTAGTGCCATCTTTCACACAGCGGAATTTTGCTTTATCATTTGCTGGAAGCCACTTGCATGCAAAATGAAGGTTTGAATATTTTAAGTAGTAGTTTTTCGTTTACATTGTCAAGTAATGAAGGAACTGAATTAAAATCGATCAATTATTTTTACTTAGCATGCTTTGTGGTTTAAAAAATATATTTTCTCTCTCGTACAAGTATTTTGTGTTGCTGTTGAAGTGTTTCATAATACTATTTTTGTTGTTTTTCTGTCTTTTGTGGTTAGGGTAGCTTTCTCTATTGAGACAATGGATGGAATGTTGTTGTAGCTACTGTTCTTTGGACTATTCAATGCAAAGTTCATTAAATTGCTATGTAGACACCTGTGTTTGTACAGATACAATCTTATGAAAGAGCTATGGAGAGAGGCATTCCTGTACTTGCCTTGGGAAAGGCAGGAGCAACCTGGGTGTTCTTTTGTGTGGTCACGTTGTGGAGTCCTGTGAAAGGACCTGGTGGGGGAACTTTGTCACCTGAGTGTGAATGTGAGCCAACTCATCATGATGCTGGGCAAACACAGTGTGCAAGCCCAGGGACGCATGTTTCCTTTATGTTGAGCCCCATAATGAGTTAAGCTAAACATGGCTCAGGAAGATTTTTATCTGCTTGTAATTAAGATAATTTATACTTACAGGAACTGGTTCCATTGACATGGAAGTTTTATTAGTAGGGAAGTAATTATTTCTTTAGAAACAGGTAAACTTTCTGATGAGCATAACGTTTTTTTTCTTAATGAGTCCAACACAGCTTAACACCTTTCATTCTAAGGTAGGACTCTTGTTCATAATCACCATTCCTCTGTGCAGTTTTTCCACATGGCTCTTTGTGGCAGGTCCTCCACGGGTAGCAGTCTCACTTTCCTGCTGCTGGGAGCACTGGCTGGCAGAATGTACTTCTCAGTATTGGTTTAGCTATTTCTGCTCTAAGGTTATTTGTCCATGATCGAGTCTTTATCTGACAAATATTCTCGTGATTAATTTCTTTTACTATGAATTCTGCAGTTACATGGTTACTTATATGCTTGAGAGTATAGACCCTCTACATTGATTAAAAATCAGTCAGATGGTATGTATTGCAGTGTTTAAAATGTGTACATCAAAATCATTCCAAGGGAGGATTATGAACATGGTGAAGATTATTTTTGGAACAAATTCTGGCCCATAGAAAGTGAATTCTCTATTCCCCTCAACTCTCCTTACTTACACACACTGGAGTCCTCAGCCTGCTTTTTGACTCTTTACTGTACTTGACCTACCCTTCTCATCAGGGCCTGTGCCCAGACTTGAATTACCTCTCCAGCAATACTTTCACATCCTGTGTCTAGCCCAGATCATGATATCCATATAGAAACATGGGAGTAGGATAATACAGTGGAATTGGATCTTATACACATTTAATGGCACAAATTCACTTGTGCTTGTAGGCAAATTCTAGAACAGAGTGGGAGTGAAATGACGGTTAAATAGTGCCTGAGGCCAGCTGTTCTTTGCCGTGAGCCCACGCTCCTTAGTAAGCCTAACAGGAGAGTCAGGACTCCGTTTTCTGTTTCATTTCCTGAGTCCCTCTTTAAGGCTGAGTATCTTGATCTTGCTTCAGCAGAGTGCTAGTTAAGTGTTTAAAGATGTGTTTTTGGAACAACCAACTCTTAATTCTAGCTAGCTGTTTCATCTGATGATGAACAAAAGAAATGTGGCCTATTCTATTGCTGAAGGGAAACCTGGCTGTGTTGGCCTCATTAGGAGAAGATATATGTCTGTCCCAATGAATAAAGCCACAGATGTTGGGCCCTCTGGATGACTTAGGTGTATGGGTGATTTCAAGATGGTTATTTTTTTTCTTAATAATCATTTTTGATCATGTGTATGTATTTTTTTTTTAATCTTCTGACTTAGAACCAAATGTTTTCTTCTCTTACTCTCCTCCATTTCCCTAAACCAGTTGCATTTATTTCAGAATTTCTGAGATAATGGTTTGATCTAATAGAATGACTCCAGATATGGGATTTTACTCCTGTGGCTGCCTGAACATATTTTGGAAACAGACTTTATGGAGCTGCTCTGAACTGTGAAAAGAAATATCTTAAGTGATAATGAGTCATTTTATGTGTAAGACCAAATATATATACAGTCAGACTTACCATGTTGGGCAAGTAAGTCACTTAGCTTTTCTCTGGGTTTAGCTTTTCTTGCCTATAAGATACAGAGTTTGCGTTCGGTCAGTCCTAAGAGTCTTTTAGGCTACTGAAGATGCCATGTCAGTTCATATTAATCACCTAGTAAAATTTTCAAGCTTTTTCACGTTTTTTCTCGGCTGCCATGATTTGGGAGAACCATCTTTGCTTTCACTTTTTTTCATAATGAATGCACAAACACTGTATTATTTAAGTTCTTAGGGAGTTAAAATGTAATGCAATAGAGGATATATAAAAATAATAAAGTTCAGAAAAGTATAGCACAGAATTGTAAGAGGGATGAGAATTGGGAATTATACAAATAGTTAAAGAATAGATTTAAATTAGGGACAGAAGGACCATAAGCAATAATTTAAAAGGAGTAAAAAAAAAAAAAGGGGGGGATGGCTCAGTGGGTTAAGCACTGACTTTGCAGCCCTGGGGACCGAGGATAGAATCCCAGCCCCGGCCCGTGCAGACCCATGTGCTGAACTGGGGAGTGCCCCTAGTTCAGTTCTCACCGGGACAAGACCCTGGCCCAGTTCCTGCCCTGTGCAGCCCCACCCCCACCTGTGGAATGAAACTGTGTGGAAAAACCAATGATGTGCAACTATGGAGACTGTTCTGGGCCCTCCCCCTTCTCTCTGTCTCTCTCTGTTTCTGTATCTCTCTCTCCCTCTCTCTGTCAAAAATAATAAAAATAAATCTTAAAAAAAAAAAGAAAAAAGGAGTATATTAGCTAGGAAGAAAACAACTGACCATTTCATGCATCTAGGTCAGCTTCCCACAGATTTAGAATCCAGAGTACCGGTATTTAATCTCGTTTATGTGGGCCCTTAAAAAGCAAGCCTGTCTGGTTAAGTATATGAAAATGCAAACCATCTGACTATGTTACTTGTTAGCATCTCTGGCAAAAAGCTTAGTAACGAAAAAGATTGTTAACAAGTGGCTAACAGAAGATTCGGGGATTATCTATGGGTTTTAGTGATCTATGTAATTTTTAAATTCTGCAGCAAAAATATTGTAGGGCATATATAAAAAACACTGGAACCAATAATATCAAAATATTTTGTGAGGTGGAACTCATGGATGGGCTGTTTTGTTTGTTTTTAATGATGCCTGTTAGTTGCTAAGGGTTGACAGCTATTATTTGCAGTATTTTCCTTGGGATTATCTCATACTCATCTATGTGCCATATGTACAGGAAGTGCCAAGAAAATCTGTTGTTCTTTGACCACTCTGCTGCCTGAACTACAAATAGTACATTTTTGTAGCAGATGGAACATGAAGAAATGCCAGTTCAATTTGATATGACCTCATGTCATGTAATAGGTTTTAATAAATCAGAGTGCTACTGTCATTGATGTGGAACCTGTGTCTACATCTACTGTGGACTAGAAAATAGCAACAATTTAAATTATAACCTTATATCTGGGAGAGACTTTTAAGTACTTCCCGTCCAACTTGCTCATTCACATGATGTAAGGAGGCATATAATGACAGAGTTACACAGTTAAGCACCAGGGACTAGAACCCAGTCATCTGCTTTTTATTATAGTAGCAGTCATTTACTTTTAGATTCCTCACAGGGGAGAGTAGAGATAGAACACTTATGACCTATTTATTTATTTTATTTTATTATATTTTTTTTTTGCAGATTTATTGTTTGAGAAGTGAGAGAGACAGAGACAGAAAGAAAGAAGGGGGAGGGCCCAGAGCAGTCTCCAGAGCCATACATCACCAGTTGTGACATAGTCTCATTCCACAGAGATGAATTGAGAACCTTTTCTGCCATTCTGGTGGTTACCAGTGGTGCTGCAGCTCAGCACATAGGCTTGCACAGGCTTGGCCCAAGTCTTGATCCCCAGACTTGAGGTTGTTGAGCTATCCCGGCATCTCACTTAATGACCTATTTAGACTTTATATTATTAAAGGAATCATAGTTGGACCTAAGGGAGAATAGCAGCAACTCTGGTCTGTGAACAGAAGTTAATTAAACTAAGTTTTTGTTGTTGTTGTTGTTTTCATCAAAATTATTTGAAGAAACCACAACGCCCAGGGGGCAGCTTCACGTGGTGTCCTTAAGATCAAGAAAAACAATTGCAAATATGTACAAATTCAATTTGCTTGATATTTTGCTTAAGCTAATTATAGCCATTGCATTAAGCCTTCTTATGTTGCCCAGAAAACCTGCTTAGTTACATGGAGTTCAGAAAATATAAAGGAATAGTTCTGGAGAAATTCTTGAGCAAAAGCACATTTTGAAACACAATGAGAGTTGGAGTGTAGTCCGGATGGTGAACCCCAGCTCTGATGATCTAGGTGGATTTGTTTACTCCTGTGCTGTGTTGTCCAGCTTAGAAACCATACGTCCTCAGCTCTGGTTCCAGTTTGAGAGTTTGTTTTGTGCATTGACCACACCCTTATTTCATTCATGCCACCTATTTTTACTTCAGACAATTTAAGAATTAGAATACCGTATTTTCCGGCGTATAAGACGACCCCCTAATTTTACAGTTAAAACATAGGTTTAGGCCTATATTCGCTGTATAAGACTATAGCCTCGGAAGTGGGGGGGTAGTCTTATACAGCGAATATAGGCCTAAACCTATGTTTTAACTGTAAAATTAGGGGGTCGTCTTATACGCCCGGTCGTCTTATACGCCAGAAAATACAGTAAACAAAAGGGAGTAAGCTGTATGTCTAATCACTCAGTCTATTTTTGTTTTAGTAGTTTAAGGGCAGAAGTTGGGGTTAGACACAATTACTTAGAGATATTTTAGTTATTTAAGGTACTTTTATTTGTTGGTCTGTGTTACTTTCTTCTTTATTAACTGTATATATTTTTAGTTCTTTTCATATGGATGACCAAATTGTTTTTTAACTCCATTTGCTAACTAATCTCTTCTGAAAAGTTATCTACTGTCTACTTGTGTCTTGATCAAAATTTTACATCCTCCCATGCAGGAGGCCACTAGTTCAAGTTTCTTCCCCGTGCAGCCCCACATCCACCTGTGTGGAGTGAAATTATGTCACAACTGATGATGTGCAACTGTGGAGACTGCTCTGGGCCCTCCCCCTTCTCTGTCTCTCACACTCTCTCTCACTTTCTCTCAAACAATAAAATAAAGTTAAAAAAAAATTCACATATGCATAAGTTCATATCTGGACACTATTGTGCTTCATTGGTAAATTTATAGATTCTGGCACCAATACTACACAATTTTAATTACTGTAGCTTTATAATAAGTCTTTATATCTGGTAGGCTAAATTCTCCTTCCTTATTCTTTAACAGAAGTTTCTTGGTCCTTTCTCTTCCAAATACTTTTTAGTATCAATTTTTCCTTCAATTTTGATTGAAACTGCATGAAATTATAAATCATTTAGAAGAAAATATCTATATGACATTAGTTCTTTCTACCCATACATATGAATATTTTTCCATTTATTTAGTTCTTTTAATATCATATTGTAAAGTTTATATGTTAATTTTTATTATTTACTTATGTTCATGTGATTTCTTTTAAAATTACTTTTTAATTGTTTCTGGTATACAGAAATGGTTTACTTTTGCATATTTGTTTTATATCAACCATTTTTCTTTATTTCTCATAACCTACTATATTTTTCGGTCCATAAGACGCACTTTCCTCCCTCCAAAAAAGTGGAGGGAAAAGGTGTGTGCGTCTTATGGAGCGAATACTGCAAAGAAGAGTGCACGTTGGGGACTTTAATGATGCCGTGGGGAAGCCTGCAGCCAGATCAGAAAGCAGGGACTGCGTGGAAGGAGAGCGGGTCCAGGCAGGTCAGGTGCGTCTTATGGAGCGAAAAATACAGTATTTCATAATAATTCTTTTTTTTTTTTTTAACTTATTTGCAAATAAAGACAGTTGTATTTCTTCCTTTCCAAACTTTATGGCTTTAATTTGTTTTTCTTGTATTTCTGCCCTAGGCAAAATTTGGGGTACAAAGTTAATAAAAGTGGCAACATTGGGACTTTTTATTTTCTTCTGGATTTATAGGCTTTTAAAAGCTCTTTCTTCCTTAAAGGATGATGATTGTTTTTTATTTATTATAGATACTCTTCATCAAAGTAAAATCTCTTGTATTTCTTGTTTACTTGACGTTTTTATCATTAACAGGTAGTTGAATGTTATTGTTTTTCTTTTTGCACCTATTGATAGTATTTTTCTTTATTAATCTGTTAATATGAATAATATTTATAGCTCTCTTAATATTAAACTCATCTTTGCATTGCATAATTAAACCTATTTTCATCATTGTATTTCATATATGTAAACAATTGGATTCAGTTTGCCAACATTTAGTTGATTTGTTTTGTTTTGGGTCTCTTAAATTCTCGAATGAAATAGGTCTATGGTTTTCCTTTCTGATAATGTATTTGGGTTCATATCTACATTCTACTAGCTTCACAGAATGCATTGGAGAGTATTGCTTCTCTGTTTTGTAGAAGAGTTTGAAATTTTGAAATATTTCTTTCCTTGAAAGTTTGGTAGAACTATTTATCTGAGTCTAGTTATTTTATGTAAAGAATTTTTTAACTGCTAATTAACAGTTAATAATTTTCATTAATTATGGGATTTTTCTTTCTATTTCTTCTGATGTCAGTTTTGATGTTATATTTTTCCAGAACTGTGTCCATTTGTATGCTTTCAAATATATTGGCATAATATTGGTAATAGTATTCTTTTTTTTTTTTAAGATTTATTTTTATTGTTTTTGACAGAGAGAGAGAGAGATAGAGACAGAAACAGAGAGAAGGAGGAGGGCCCAGTTGCACATCATCGGTTTTTCCACGTAGTTTCATTCCACAGGTGGGCAAGGGCTGCACAGGGCAGGAACTGGGCCAGGGTTTCACCCCGGTGAGAACCGAACTGGGGGCACTCCCCAGTTCAGCATGTGGGTCCTCACAGGTAGGGGCCGGGATTCTATCCTTGGTCCCCAGGGCTGCAAAGTGAGCGCTTAAGCCACTGAGCCATCCCGGCTTCCCTGATAATAGTATTCTTATTTTTCAAAAAGTGTGGCTGATCTCTATTATATTTAAAATCTCATTTTAAAATATTTATTTCTTCTATTTTTTGCTGAGTCTTAAAAGGCATTTGTCTGTTTTTGTTGGCTTGTTTCCACTTGATTTCTGCTTTTATCTTTACTACCACCTTTCTAATTTTCTTAGTATTTATTTTATTGCTTATTTTCTTAAGTTGGATATATAGTGCATTCATTTTTATCCTTCTTTGCTACTATAAGCATGGTTTCTTCTTTGATCCATGAGATATATAGGAATATATATGCCTTTGCATTAAAAAAGTGGAGAAGTTTAATATATATTCTTAAAAAAATGTAATTATATTCTGACCTGAGAGTAATAGTGTTTAAAATTAGTTGGGGATTATTTTCTCTTATACTATTCTCTGGAGAGGGATTCATGTAAGATTGAAATTGTCTGACTCTTAAATGTTTAGTACAACTCATCTGTAAAGTCATCTAGGTCTAGTGCTTTCATCAATAAAAACTTTTCTTTGCTTCCAAATTTACAAGTTTTCCAATTTACTGAGAAAATTGTTTATGGTATTCTCATATCTTTTTCATCTCTGTGGCATCTGCATTTATGCCTATTCTCTATTAATAACAATTGTTTGTATATGTGTCTTTGCCCTTTTTTTTCCTTGCTTGACCTTGCTAGAGGTATTGTTTACTAGTCTTTTTAAAGAACTAGTTTTACTTCCTTGATTATATTATATTATAATTACTGTATTATATATTTGTTTTCTATTTCATTAGTTTATCCTCCTCATTCTTCTCATCCTTTAACTTTCTTATAAGAATTATATTGCTGATTTTTGTTAACGTTTGTATGTATTTTCCAAGTGCTTATTTTTCTTCTTTTCTAGTGTAAATATATAAGGTGATAAAATTTCCTCTAATTACTGCACCTGCATTCTACAAATTTAAAAATAATTTTTTTTTATTGTTTTTGACAGAGAGAGAGAAAACTGAACGGGGGGAACTCCCCAGTTCAGCACATGGGTCCGCACAGGTCAGGGCCAGGATCCTATCCTGGGTCCCCGGCGCTGCAAAGTGAGCGCTTAACCCACTGAGCCATCCCAGCTTCCCCCTACAAATTTTTATATGTACAGCGATCCCTCGTTTTTCGCGGTTAATGGGGACCAGAACCTTCCGCGAAAGCTGAAAAACCGCGAAGTAGGATTTGCCCCTAGGAATTTTCGTGTATGCGGGTACAAGAATGTTTTAAATATGTAAACAGTATTCATACTTTACTCATTTAAGACAAAAATTACAACAGTATACATATTTACTTAAACGTGTCAGTGCTAAT
>PVKE010002959.1:8951-76789 GCA_004027555.1 Craseonycteris thonglongyai
TAAACTATTACTTTATCCTCTTTTTTATATATAAAAATATACTAGAGGCTAGATAAATTCTATAAATATGAGTAAAAATGAATGTTAATAAGGTTTATAATTATTCTCAGAGATTTGATTTTGGCATATATACCCAGGGTGTCAAAAAATGTATATACATTTTAAGAGATTTTATCTATGTATTACTTTTTGAAGTTGAATTGAATTATGGTAGCAATGTGTAGAATCACATTTGCTCAAAAGATGGTATGAATCAAATGGATGCTAGCTATCATCACCATGCAACAGGCAGGAAAGTCAAAGAAAATGACTGAAGCACAGTTGTCATTGGAGGAGTGCAAAACCATTTTGTAGTGCTATATGCAGTTCAAGAACACTGTGGAAGTACAGTGACAATGGAGATATGAGTATGCAACAAAACCTGCAACATGCCTAACAATGGCATATATTCATGATAAGTTTGAGACACATGGTAAATTGAAACGGCATGCACAACAGTATAAGAGGACACTTCGGTCAACACTGCTCAAGCAGTAGTTTACTGCAATCAGAAGAGTCTGGACACTAATGGTAACCACTTTGAACACCTTTCGTAATTGCAGAAGCCAAACATGACCTTTATTCATCTTTTGTTATCAATATATATATATATATACCGGTATATATATTGAGTATTGCCATGTTAATACAGTTCTTCCCTTTCTTAAAATATGTATCCATTTTTTTAATGCTGTTCAGAAAAAATCCAGCCACTGTCAATATAATGAGAACAGTTATATGGTGGACACCTTCTGGACAGCTCTTGAATATATATAGTTTTGATTGTCTGAAAATAATGGGTATCCCAAAATTCACGCAAGATTTGAATTTAGAGTCATTTGTGCGGTAAAGTGTTGCCAACGAAAAAAAAGACAGCATGACAGCTGACAGTTCCGGGTTATTAAAAATGGAGTGCTACATGAAAGAACAATGCATTTTCATTGTTGAGCAATGAAAATTTACAATTTTTAATTATAAACCTGTGTTTTCTATTAAAATTACTTCTTGCGTGAATTTTGGGACACCTGTTACATTAAAATGATATTAATAATTCATTTTAGGCTTAGGTACTATGAATCAAAGAAAGTTTATAAGAGAGCAGAGGTTAAGAAAAGGTTGAAAGAACAGCACTACATTCTAAATGGCTAATCTTTTTCTCTCCTTTATCACCAGTAGAGTTTAATCAATGTTTTCCTGAAACCTGCCAAGGCTTGGCAGTAAGGATATTAATCTCTGAATATAGAGTAAATGTATTATGGGAAGGATTTAGCAGAAAACATCTGCCCCCTCTTATACATGAATATCAGAACTGCAGATTATAACTTCAACAACTCACTATCCCCATCTCTTTTAAAAAAAGAAATTTAAATTATCTTTTAAAACACTGACTGGCACATTCACTGAGAACCCTAAAGTATATTTTCCTTACCTAGACTGCCTGTGGAGGAAATGAGGCTATATTATCAAGGTTTCTAAATTTGAACAATTTACCTAAATTTCACTACAGAAAACTTCTTCTACAAAATACTATTGGAAAGAGTTGATCATCACACTCATTCTCAAAATGATATAGTCTAACACTTAGAGCAACCAGAAAGCTGGAAGTTAGATATTATGCAAAACAGACAGAATGAACACTGGAGTATAATCATGAATGAAGCCTTTGTTCTTATAAACAGAAGGCATTCTTTGGAGATGTATAAAAAGGTGTTTATCCATAAAAGTGTATTTCTCTACTTAGTGCTTTAGTTTCCTATGACATTATCCAGTCTGAAAGAAAAACATTAAGATTATCTCTATAACTACATTTGTTACTTCTTCCATAAACAGATTACTAAAAAGAAGAAGAAAAACAGATAAATTGTTAATTAGCATTTTCTAAAACTGGGATTTTTATTTTTAGAGTAATCATACATACAATTACATGTGTCTCTCCTTAGTAGAATATTAATGATTAGAAGAAAATACTGAACCTTGGAGATATCAATAAGAAAGTTAAGTATGTTTAAGATATACATAATGCTAATGTTCTTCTATCTAATACATAATAAAATTATCTAATATATAAATATAAAACAAATATTTATACATAAATATGAAGCTATTTATAATAGATCTTGGGGCTAAATTTGGGGCTAAAATGAAATCTGAAAGATGGCAAGTCTTCCTATCACTTGGGTAATAGAGAAGTTTGAATTTTGCTAGATAGTAATAAAGGATGATATTAATTACAAATAATTTATTCTGTTCTTTCTTTTGAACTAAAATAAGAAAATAGGTTTTAAATAAATAACTCTTCCAAGGCCATATAATTGATGAGTAGCAAAATCAGCATTTTTAGGTGTGGATAACACCACAAAACTGATACTCTTAATATATATATATATATTTTTTTTTCTAATAGTGTCGCTTGATTGGGACTACATAAAATTCCTACCTAAAATAAGAGGTTACAAACATGAGGTATCTTCCAGATGTTAACTTCGTAATCCTGTATGAAGCACCTGATGAACCACTAATAAATTTTTAAAAGATGGTTTTGGTCTCATTTTATGAACTTCACTGAAATGAATATAAAATAAAGTACTGCTATTTACTTAATACACACTCACATAGCACTTACTCTATATCAAGTACTATGCTCAGAACGTTGTAAATGTTAATATAAGCTATTTAATTCACAATAACCCTGAGGTAGGTACTAGGTAAAGAGTCTGAACCATAAAGAAGTTAACTATTTGCTTACAGTCAATTCAACAGCTAAAAAAAGGCGAAGCCAGGATCTTAACCCTGACTAATTGGGTTCAGGCCTCACACTATGACACCTCTGGAAATTCTCAAATTTAATTATCATATTTACAATTTCCAACTGTTTTCTCTCCCTGTTAAGTGTCAAGACTTATTTACATGGAACCCCAACTTATATAAATAAATGTGTGTTGCAGTAATAAATGCTACCTTATTGGTTCAGTTTTCAGATTAGTACAAAAAGCTGATTGTTTCTCTTTAGTTGTTTTTGTTTTTTTTAACCAGTAATTAGAACATTCTGCCATCAGGTGGTGCCTTTTTATGAGTCATGACCCAAATGCAGATTTCTTTGGGTATGATTCATTGAAAGACTCAGACTTTGAAAGTACTTATTTTTTCTTTAAAGCAAATAAATATAACTTGATTAGATTTAAATAGTAAATACATATAATGAATGGACTACTAAAAATTATCAATCTATCATTTTTATTTAGGTAAAATCATTTTTTAACTTTTGTTCCTCAAAATTACTTTTTATTTTATTTTTTTAAAGATTTACTTCATTGTTTTTTGACAGAGACAAAAGGAGACAAAGACAGAGAGAGACAGAGAGAAGGGGGAGGGCCCAGAGCAGTCTCCATAGTTGTACATCATCAGTTTTCAACATGGTTTCATTCTGCACAGGTGGGCAGGGGTTGCACAGGGTGGAAACTGGGCTGGGTGCCTCTCACACCCCAAGGTTCCCACACCCCCTTGAGCCAAGGGCTGAACCAGCAGGTGAGAACTGAGTTGAGGGGCTCCTTCATGGGAAGCACACTCCAGTTCAGCATATGAGTCCACCCAGGCTGGGTCAGGATTTAATCTTCAGTCCCTGGGGCTGCAAAGTGAACATTTAACCCCCTGAGCCATCCCAGTTTGCCCCAGAATTACTTTGTAAAAAGACCTCCAAAACTTTCCACTCAGTTAAAGTAATTCTTTAGCAGGTTGAAAGAAAAAGGATCTCTCTGTTTTATTTGTCACTTGAGAAGAAAATTAGGAAACCTATTGGCTAGTTTGTTTCTAATTTCTTAGAGCTACAGTTTTCTTCAACAATTAGAAAATAGCTACAGCAATAGCAACAACAAACATTTTTTTTTAAGTATTTACAATAAATTATATATTGTTCTAGTGGCCTTGAATGTATTCACCCTCACTTATTCTTTACAATAATGCTACGTGGTAGATACTGTTAGGACCCCCATTTTAAGGATGAAAAAACTGAAACACAGTTCTAATATTTTGCTGCTGTTACAACAAGAGCATGTAAGTAGCAGAGCTGAGATTTGTCCTTGAACACTGGGACTCTAAAGGCCGTGTTCTCTCATCACTAACCTCTCTGGTCTCTCTTGTACTTAGGCACAATGTGTACTCTATGCACTGTGGATTCCTGTAGCTTCCATCATGTTTTCTCAGTGCAAAATGTCAGGGATAGGCAGGGAAGCAGGAGAAGAAAGCCACTGAGTGAGCATCGAATCTTCCCCTAACTTCCTTGATTTATCCAACTATTCATTTATTTATGCATTCACATCCCAATAAATAATTTTGAGTATATACTCTGCACCAAGCAAAGAGTAGAAAGTAAGAGATGGAAGGCATAAATATACAGAGCATTTCTCTGTAATTCATTAGGTTTTAAAAAAATGTAAGTTGATGCCCTTTTCTGATAAGAAAGGAGTATAAACTGGGCACATTTTATTTGAGATACATTCGATAATTATCTCACATAATTTAAAACTCACTTTATTCGATGCAAATTTGGACAAAAGTTGATAGGTATTTTTGCCCATTTTCTAAATTAAAAAGATATTCCTTTGTAAACACAATTTTTCATTCACTTGGCCTTCACTTGGCATTAAGTTCCCCCTTATGCATTTTTAATATAGGGGTTGAAATTATTTCTAAATTTTAGAGTAAATTGAAAATGTATCATCAGTTATATTTTTTAAATAACAAAATTTAATTTCATATACCACACATAAAATATTAAGTGAGGGAGATAGATTGTTTCCATGACTACACCAATTCCTTACCTTTAAAAATCTATAGAGAACATTATCATCTTCTAAATGTAAAATTTTAAATAAGGTGTATGTCTTTTAAATAATTAACAATAGCAAAAGCAAAAATCTAACAACCATCCCTAGTAAGTGATAGCAGGAAGTTTAAAGAGTCTGATATGATACTGAAATTGACTAAAGAGAAGCTGTAAAATTAATGGAGATGCATGAGTCACCACGTTTCCTCATTTCTTTCAGTTGTATAATTGGTGCCACCATCTCACGTGGCAGCACATTATGGTGCTATTCAAGTGCATGCATTCTGATCTAAATACCATCTAACCATACTTTCTTAGAAATGTTCTCTGATTGGAGCTTCTACAAATTTATCTGCAGATTCTGGATTTTGCTTGGGGTTCCATAAAAACAAAATTGTGTCTGAACATATACAATCATATATAGAGTAAGCAGACAGAAAGTAGTGGGCTTTCAGAATACTTAGAGGTGTGCTTCTAAGTATTACAGATCCAAGAACAGACAAGGTCACATTACCAAAGTGATTAGTATCTCTAGGTAGTCTTTGTACTTCAAAATCTCAGATTATCCCACAGTAAGAATCCCTGACTCTGCTGGGATGCTGAGATGGCTCATTCGGTTAAGTGCTCACTTTGCAGCCCCAGGGTCTGAAGATCAAATCCTGGCCCTGGCCCATGTGCACCCATATGCTGAGCTGGAGTGTGCTCCCAGTTCCACTCTCACCAGGCTGAGCTTCCCACTCAGAGGCTCCCAGCCTGGTTCCTGCCCTACGTGGTCCCACACCCACCTGTGGAATGAAGCTATATCAAAAACTAAAGATATAAAACCATGGTTCTACTAAAGATGTAGAACTATGGTTCTACTGCTCTGGGCACTCCTCCTTCTCTGTCTTTCTGTGTTGAAAACAATAAAAATAAACTTAAAAAGAAAATAGCACAATCCCTCACTTGGAATCAGGAAGGCCTTATAGGTATTTAAGCTCCTGAAGGTGCAGGTACTGCTGTTAAAAACATGTATCCTTATGTTTAATTTAAATATTAATCTGAATGGTAGTTTGTTTTATATTCAGAAAAAGCTTATCAGAAAAGCAAAGCCAAAGAGCTTTGAAGAATGTCTAGCACAACAATAGCTTATTTTGTCAATAAAAATTAAATTTGTTTAAAAAAAGAAAAAGATTATAGTATGTTATTTATAATTTGGAGGCCAGGGGCTCAATCATAAAAGAAATAGAATGTAGGTGCCTTTGTGGAAAATCTTTCGGTTTTGATGACAGACACATGTAGATTTTAATCTTACCTCTATATCATACTAGCTATATGGCCTATTCATCACTCTAAGCATCTGTCTCTGAGGTATATTTGGAATAATAATAACTACTTTGAAGAATTATCAAAAAGGAACTGGTACATAGTAGGTGCTCAGTAAAGATTAGTTGTCCTAGCCTCAGAAATTGCTATTGGAAATGTGCTAGTGACATCTAGTGGTAATTACTGCAAACCTCAAGAAAGCCACTCTTGTAACTCACAGAGCCATCCAGTATGTCATGCACTCATTCCATCAGCAAATGTTTTTTAACTATATCCTGTTCTAGGCTCTTAAATCACATTACGAGAAGGGCAAACACATAAGAGACACAACACCTATGCTAGAGAAACTCTGGCTTTAAGAGGACCAGACACATGTTAACTAATTACTATAAAAGTGTAATTATTTCTATAATAGCAGCAAGAACAATTTCAGTGTTCTACAGAATAGATAAGTCACTGTGCTGAAAGAGATGCCATTTGTAGTGAGCCTTAAAGAATGCATAAAATTGTCTCACTGTAGTTTAACAGAAGAAAAACGTAAAAATTTGGAAATTTTTAAAATGGTAGTTAAGGTCTATGTTAAAGTCTTGGTTGATGTACTAAGGAGGTTAGCCCTTACCTTTTTGTGACAGGAAGATAGTAGCATTCTTTGTCTAGGTAATTTCACAATCCTATTTAGTGCAGAAAGATAGAATAGTATAGGAGAGAACATGAGCTGTCCAACCAGTGAAGAGGTTATTATAATATTTTACTTGAGAGGTGGTGAAGATCCAAATTTACTCAGTGGAAATACAATAGACAGGAGAAATATAACTGAGAGACACTTGAAATACAGTGGAGACCGTGTAATGACCTTGAGGACGTGGAACATAGGAGGAAGAAATGTTGATTCTATTGTTTTCTTGAATGGGTAACTATTAAGAAGTAACGTCATTAATGAAATAGAAAACAGAAAAAATTGGTTTCTGGGAGGAAAGAACAAAGATGATGATAGTGAATTCATTCTTTGTACATGTCTTTAGAATTTAAAGAATATCTAAGTAGAAATATCCACTAAATGAATAGATACAATGGTCTGAAGAGATCTGGACTGAAGATAGAGACTTGGGAACAATCAGCATGTAGTCATTGTTACAGACACCAGAGTGAATAAGATTACTTAGGAAAAAAAATTATTAAAAGACGAAGGGCTAAGATACAGGGTAAGGGTCTTAGGGGGCATCATAATTTAATAAGTAGGCCACAAATAAGAGCTGGATTCACCCTTAATTTGTTCAGAACAGTCCCTCAGTAAGTTACAGGCTCATGCTTAAATTCCCAAATGACTTTGAAAATAGGTTGGCAATAGAAATATCTTTAGCTACCAGAACATAACTTTTAAAATTACATTTAGGCTGAACTTAAGGTTTAAAAGCAAAGCTATAAACTTCTTTCCATGCAATTTAATAAAGCAAGTTGTATTTGAATTTTCCTCTCATAATAGAAAACTATGTTTTATGCTTTGAGTATAGTCCTACCTCAGTTGGAAGAGGAATTTTATTTGACTGCCTGTAAAATGCATAGCTTGTCTACATATCTTATTAAATTTGGCTGTCTAGTTTTCTTTCCATTTTTTTGTTTTATTGTCTTCTTTTTTCTCTGTTTTTTTTTGTGTGTGTGCTTTTTTTTTCTCACCTGATACATGCATTTCTTGCTTCAGTGATTTTCTGGGAAAAGAGCCCAGGTGGTTTAATGTTCTTTTATTACAGACTATTTCACAAATTTAGAATATTAACTCACACTTGCAGCATTATCAAGTTGCAAAAGAAGAACTATTCATGCTATTTCGTCAGTTAAATACCAACAAATTTATGGACTACTAAACTATGTATATATAATCTCCATTTTATTTAATTAAAAAAAATGTATTGTTAGAGAGGAGTGAGACAGAGAGAGAGAGAAGGGGGAGGGACCAGAACAGTCTCCATAGTTGTACATCGTTAGCTGTGGCTTAGCTTCATTCCACACACGTGGATGTGGAATAGCAGTGGGCAGGAACCAAACTGGGGGCCTCCTACATGGAAGGTGCACCACCATCCCAGTGGTTACCAGTTGTACTTTAGTTCAGCATAGGTTTGCACAGGTCAGGGCCAGGATTCAGATCCCCACAACTGACTGTTGCAAGGCAAGTGCTCAACCTGTTAGCTATCCTGGCATCCCCTCTACTTTTAAAATTTATATTCTCTTATTTTTCACCTCTCATTATGTTAGTAGAAATTATAAAAATAGCTACTTCGTCAATTAATTTTATTGCCCTATGACTAATGTTTTTCATATACTAATGCTCAGTCTCTTGATCCTCATATTAATATATATCATTTTATTTGTATTTTAAAGAACATCCATCCTTAATTATCACAGATTAGTTTAAATACAATTTAACTATGTCATTTCCAAATCTATGCGCTTAATTTACATGCATTGTTTAACTTTGGGCAGTCATTTAACCCTCTCTGCACCTAAATTAGCCTATTTGTTCAAAAGGAAATTACAGTTTAGGATGGTGATATTAGATGAAAATAAGTCCTGAAGATATTGCATAATTTAACTCTGACAGAGGATAATGGGTAATTTAGTTAGTAAATTAGTCCCATCATACAAGAGCATAAACAAACTTTAATTTTCACTTGGATCAGCAGCTTTGAGATTATAAAACAATGAAAATTAAGAAATTCAACTATGGTACATTAAAAATATTCCCACAATTGAAGTTTCATAAACATCTATATTTCTCAGTATTTCAAATTTCTCTACCTTAAATTCACCTAAAATGTAATTGACCACTATCAGAATGTGTTTATTATAATTGTAGTAAAATTAAATATACTTAGTAATTTAATATTTAATTATAAATGAAACCAAAATATATTAACTAAATGCATGAAAGACAAAAAGAATGAATAAATGATCTATATAGAAAAGAACTAGCACAGATATTCAAAACTCAACACTTACTGATCCTAAAAAGAAACAAGATTAAACTCAACAAACATTTTTTGGGTGCTTACTACATATATTAGAAACTATAGAAGGTTTTATGGCTATCCACTGAATTTGTTCTCTAGGAACTTAATAAGTGTGACAGACTGGTGGAGAAACAAGCAAACAGAGTCACAATACAATATGACAAACATAATAATATAACTGTATATCAAGTAATATTCCTGCAAGTAGGAATCCCTGGGAAATTTTTCTTTTAATAGGAAATATTCAATCTGATATATGTTGCTGAGAAAGTGGATTTATACTCAGAGAGTAGAATGTCTACCATCTTTTATTAATTTAAAGTAGCAGTAACAATAACAACCAATAAAGTATTAAAAACTTCCATAATAGATATTTATATTGGCACTAGACATTGAGATCATTATTTTCCACATGCAGTTGTATTTTCTCTATTCATAACAATCCTATAAGGTAAGATACAATTATGAATTTTAATTTTAATGTAATGAAACTGAGGTAGAGATGGGTTATAAAACTTGTTCAATATTCCATTGCTGAGCAAAAGGCAGAATTAGTATTAAAAGCTCTAAAATAAATGCCATCTAAAAAGCTTACTCTTGTACACTGCCTCTTATGTAGTCATTTATCATTTAGGAAATATTTAACAAATTTTTATGCCACAGATGTCTTTGTCTGCAAAACATATTAAAAATTCTTACAACTTATTTTATGAGCCTGTTGAAGCCACTGGCTCTATTAACACCTAAGTCATTTGCAGTTTTATTTGACCTCAAATTGTCTGAGTTCTACACAAAAGCATCTATGAATTACTTCATTCTCAAGACATGAATACTGAAGTTACTAGGCTCTCCAGGCAGCACCTCATTGTTCTTTTAAATTCCTTTCATTTGCCAGGTTCTTAAATATGCTTTTCACATTCATTTTCTTGTTTCCAACTCTTGAACTATTTTCAACATGGCTATCACCTCCTTTATTCCATCAAAAGTCATCCACTAAGATTAGTCACATGAGGGTTGTCCAGAAAGTATTCAGACACGTAATATGAAAAATAGAGGCACCAATTGGCTAGATGTTTTCTGGACAACTTTCTAAGGCAAACCTGTAAGATCATTTGCTTTCCCTAATGCTTTTGACCTCTGTACAGTACATTTTGTAGTAGGTACTATTGTACTTGTTCTCAATATTGTTTGTGCCTTTTATTTCCAAAAATTAAACTAGAGCTAATACATTATTAAATGTAACTTGTTAGAGGAGAAAGCAACAAAGTTTTTGATAGGATACAATTGAAAGCAAGAAAGAGATGATGAACTATTTCTCTACTTTGAATAAAAGGTGGCTACCAGGTTGTACACAATACGCACAGAATGTTAAAATTGATTCCATGTGTTTCAACAAATGTGTTTAATTTCTAAAATTCCAGACTTCTAGAAATTAAGTAAATCTGTATCTCAATTTTTACATAATAACAGGATTTGGTTTGACAATGGCATCAGTTATAAATAAGTGGATGAGTTAAAATTGCTAAATATCTTTAATTTACTCATTTTCAGTCTAACTTTTTTTAAGTACTTACAAACAAGGACACAAATTCAAATAAGCTTTTTATTTTCTCTCAGTTGTGTTAGAATATATTCCTCTAGGTCCTATTTGTGATTGTCTACACCAGATACAATGCAGAAATGGACAAGCAGGCATATTGTTAATTTTCCCATGTAGAATATTGTCTGAATCACTTGAGAAATAAAGTTATACCATACTGTCTCTAATTAGAAATAATTTATCCAACTGTAGAATGGATAGCTGAGACAATCACTGGGAGAAGTCATGGGGGACCAGATATAAGTTTAAAAGGTAAAGACTTTAATGTAGTTTGCAGAGAGAATGATGTAGAACTAGGAAACAGAAATAAAGAAGAACTGATTATTGTCCATTTTCCAAGAGATCAAAAAATAGAAGCACCTGATAGTATTAAACATAAGTTTTGAGTAGGTTTCTATTCTTTGTAATCAAACAAACTTTCACCAAAATAAAATAGTAGCTGTGGTCATGGTCTTCAATGAAATAATGCCTATATGCAAAAAACAGGTAGGCAGGGAAATACCTGGGGAGAGGGGTAGAAAGAAATAATATGAATGTTTAGCAAGTAAAGATTACTGAGATACAAATAATTCTCCTGAGGAACACCAGGTGTCTAAAAATCAATCTGTGGTAAATCTATGCAGCCTCTGACAGTCACAG
This sequence comes from Craseonycteris thonglongyai, assembly GCA_004027555.1. Lineage (NCBI taxonomy): Eukaryota > Metazoa > Chordata > Mammalia > Chiroptera > Craseonycteridae > Craseonycteris > Craseonycteris thonglongyai. The sequence continues at coordinate 20,362 of PVKE010002959.1, forward strand.
TGTAATGTTGAAGTTTTACTCTGGAGAAGTTATTTTTCTAGGGTTGAATACTGGCTTTACCACTTACTAATTACATGACTTTGGGCAAGTTATTTACATTCTTTGATTTTGCTTCTTCTTTAAATTGGGAACCACAGTAGTGGTTATTTCAAAAGTTTGGTGTAAAAATTAGATGAATGAATATGTGTAACATATTTACAATGATAAGCACTTGATAACCACATGATTAGTAGTACCAAGTATTTATATTTATGTGCTGAAGATATAGGACCCTATTGTTCTACTGGTGTCAAGATAAATGTATCCTAAAACAAATGTACAATTCCTTATCCAAAATTCTTAAGGTTAAAGTATCTGATAATTCAGAATTAAAGTACTCTAATTTTAAAATAGTAATACAGCACATATATCTTCTGAATATACCCAGTAAAGTTTGAAGCAATAGCCTGTACAAACACATTAATATTTCTTTTTTTTTTTTTATTTCTTTATTTTTGACAGGGAGAGAGAGAGAGAGAGAGAGAGAGAGAGAGATACAGAGACAGAGACAGAGAGAGAACTGAACTGGGGGAGCTCCCAGTTCAGCATATGGTTCCGCACGGGCCGGGGCCGGGATTCGATTCCTGGTCCCGGGCGCTGCAAAGTGAGCGCTTAACCCACTGAGCCATCCCGGCTTCCCCCACATTAATATTTCTGTAGCAAAACATAATTTTTTCTGCTAAGTGGGGAAAAGAAAGACTCTAATAGTTTCATATTAATTCAGATTTTGGCCATGAAATGAGGTTGGCGGGAAAAAATTAGTTTTCAAATCATTTAGGATTTAAGAATTGCAGATAAGGAATTGTTCATATGTGTAATTTTATTCTTTAATTTACGGTTGATGGTTGGAATTTGAATGTATTTCAATTTCAAGGTTATAATTAAAGAAAAAGAGAGAGTCCTGTGTAAATAGTTAAGGGCAAAGATAGTTAAGAAAAACAGGTGGTGCAATTCAATTACTTCTAGCATGTGTTATGGGCTGAAATCTGTCTTCCCAAAATGTGACTGTAATAGGGCATTTAAAAAGGTAATCAGGGTAAAATGAGGCCATTAGGGTGGTTCCAAACCAATTTGATTGGTGTCCTTATAAAAGAAAATCTGGACACAGAGAGTGGGATGTGAGGACCCAGAGGAGAGACCACAAAAGGACATAGTAAGAAAGTGGTCATTTGAAACCAAGGAGAAAAGCCCCAGAAGAAACCTTAGTCTTGAACTTCTTGCTCCAGAATTGTTAGAAAATGTATTGTTAAAGCTTTCCAGTCTATGGTACTTTATTATGGCAGTCATAGCAAATTAATACAGTGTGTAAGAGCAATTTTGTATAAGCTATTACGTACTTTGAATACATCTGCTGCTTGTGTGAATCTGCAATTCTTTTATCTTTACATTTCTAATCTAATTAAAACAACTGTTTTTATAATATTTTGACAGTACAATGTTTCATAGAAGCTGAAAAATCATAAGCATAATACATTATTTTTTCTGTTATTAAGTGCTTTTTTTCCAAGGTTTTAGATTACGTGTGGTGATCATTGATAAGAAACCAAGTGGGTCCTGTGATGTAACTGAATGACAGTGATGGAACTAATCAGGAATACACCTATTCCATTGAACTGACTAAATATTGATGTCTAGAGAACTGTCTCATAGTAGGTTTCAGGTCAATACATGACCAGAAAAAGATATAATATCAAATAATTGTCCTCAACAGGGATGACCAAAGGGTTGAAAAAAATTGGGGAATCCATTTCCAAGCACACAGAAGGAGAGTAGTGAAGTTCACAGTAAAGAAAACCAGTGTGTACCTATTGTAACTTTACAGGATTTTAATTTGTTAGTCAACAAAGCCAGTAACTGAACATTGACAGGGGGATTATTATGCTACATGATAATATTAACCCAAACAGAAAACAAATTATCTTCCTAAATTATGGATAAGTATCAAAATAATAAAAATGTTTATTCTTATTTATATATGAATAAATGATTCTTGGACAAAAGCATGGTCACTCAATTCAACCACAGGGAGTAGTATTTTCCTATTATATTGGTTGACATAGGTAATGGGCAAGGAATAACTGCATAATTAGTTGCATGCACAAATAAAAACAATAATGTACAAAACTCCATGGGCTTGAGAGTATGGTTTCACATAAAAATATGTCTGTGAAATAAAAATCACATTTCTCTTTCCATGTAAAATATGTCAAAGGTTTAATAGATTCTAAAAATAATCTGTGCTCCTTATTAAAACAGATATTCTAGTTTATATTAACTAGAAAGTCAAAATCCTCTACCTTAATATTTATTAGTCTTCATATCTTTGTGAAATCCACTTCAAAATTGCAAATTCTTATATCAAAATATTTTAGAAAAAAATACTCATAAATGAGGAAAATACATTGCATTTCAAGACCCTGAACATTAATGCAAAGCTATAGTGTCATAAAGTCTGCCTAAATTTATCTATTAATATAATCTTCCTTGCAAGATTTGCCTTTCATTCATTCTGCCTGGACTTAGAACCCTGTAAATGTTCTTCCCTTATTTCTCCACTTACAGACCAAGACAAACTTTGTCAATGTAGTGCTGTCTTGTTATTTCTTCGTTTTTTTATAGTAGGTTGATCGAAAGGTTTTTTTTTTCTTTGTGGTCTCTTGTGAGGTTAATAGTCAAAAATTGTGGAGATAGCATTAGAGGTTTCACTGAAACCCCTGTTCAACCTGATTTAAACACCTCTACTTGACATATGTCCCTCTGTGGCCACTTAACTTGCCTATTCAGGAGGTCTCTCTGACAGCAACAGAGAGATAAACCTTGCATCAGATCTAACCCTGAAGTTCTTTTTGTCAACCTCTCAAATGCGGTTTCTCTCTCCTAGGAATAAGAATGCTTTTCATAATACATTGATTATCTAATCAAATTTGCAAACTTTTATTGAGGATGCTCTTTTAGTCACACTACTGTTGGTTTCTTTTTATGACACTGCATTATCAGTTAATAAGATATCTAACACCAAGCACTCATGGGAAGTTTTTGTCAGACTGATTTCCTTTAGACAAACTTTATGTGGAGTAAAATTTTTAAACCCTTGTAAGGACTTTTCTCAATCTTGTTTCTGTTGGTTCCACTTAGTTTCAAGTTACTTGGAGTTAGAGGATTTGTCAGAACCCCCATTTGGTCTTAGGCTAAGTTCTTAAGATAGACAGTCACCCAAGCAAAATTATCAAATGGGCTTCTCCACCTATTTGACCCTCAAGGTCCAATTCCTTCTTACTTTATATTTTAACTCATGTGCCTGTCTATTTCTGTAACTGACATACTTCCTCCCAGTACAATCTGAAAGTGCAAAGTCCATTTTGGGAAACTTTATTATAAACATGACCGCTGAATTGTTGATTAATAAAATTCAGTAGGGTTAAAGTTGTCGTTTAAATGTATTGTAAATATTCTTCAGTGTGGCTCTGAATGTACGTGTGTGTGTGTGCGCGCGCGTGTGCATACGCATGTGTGTATGTGTATATGTAATGAATTTCCTATATCTAATACTTCTTTATCCTTCCACAGTGATGAATTCATGTATGTCCAAAGCTGACTCCCTCTCTTTCTCTTCTTTCCTCTTTTTTTCTACTTCTCTTGGGAAATATTGTTCTGTCACTATATACATACTCTAGAAATATCTAATCTACATAATCAGACAAATATTTCCAAATGAAGAGAAAAAAAACTGAATGGCATACACTTCTTTTGTTTTTCATCACTCATTTGTGATACTAAGAATACATTCTTTCTGAAGCAGCTCTAATATGCTTAGTTTTACTTAATCAAAAATTTTCTGGTGATGCTGGGATAGCTCAGCAGGTTGAGTGCTTGCCTTGAAACCATGAGGTAAGCACTGGGATCGCGGCACAGGTTCTCACCTCTCAGGTGAGAGGCTCCCAGTTTGGTTCCTACCTCACACGGCCCCACGTCCACCCGTGTAGAATGAATCTATGTCACTACTAATGATGTATAACTATGGAGAGTGCTCTGGGCCCTGCCCCCTTTTCTCTCTCTCTCTCTCTCTCTCTCTTACATACCTTCTCTCAAAAGACAAAGTAAATTTGTTAAAATTTTTTTTTTTTAATTTTGGATATTCACTTTAAATTCTAATGGTCTAGAAGCATAGAAGGAATCTTTAAAATATAATTTAAAGATCACCTATAAAAAATGAAGGATGTGAAAAATAGCTTGTAAAACCTATAGGCCTTAGTGTTCTCAGTAAACACGCTTTAAGTAGAATAGGTAAATAATTTTTTCTCTTATCTATAATATAAAGTATGGATTTTTGAAATTTAATGATGGATTTCAAGTATTTTTTTGTGTTCTACTTAGAATTTGTCATCTCAGAACCAATTTATAAACCAATTTATAATGTACAATCCTTGAAGAGTCAGGCTAGGCCTTGGATAGCATTTATTTCCATGATGTAGGTTAGTCTGTGTAGATAGTACAATCTTGCAACAACATGACATTCAAACTGTCTCTTACAAAGGAAAAGATGACAAAAATAGCAGGGGATGTAAAAAACAATAATAGTAATGTTGCCATTTATTGGAATCTTTCTATGTGACAGGCACTGCTCAAAGAGCTTTATATATATATTAACTCATTTTATCCTCTAAACAATATTTTGAAATAGGAATAATTATTATGGCATTGTAAAGTGTAATTCTTTTCATTTAACATTGACTTATAAGCACAGTAATCTTTCACTTTCTTTATTGCCTGTCAATCCCAAGGGGGAAAAAATATAGTTTTTTTTTAATTGAGTTTTTAGGTCTCTTGATCTCAAAATAAAACTGTAAATCAGATACATCTTAATGGACAATTATAGGCACTGAATCACTGAAAAATTCTAATTATAAAAAGAATGAAATATTAGCTGATATATGAGTGTAGCTCCCCTCAAAATTTTGTCATTTTTGAGGTTATAAGGAATCTCTTATTCTACAAAACTTTATAGCAAACAAAATGGGATAGCTAAGTTTGAACAGAAGTAGAAATACTCAGTCCATTCTGAATGTTGAACAATATAAAAAAAACATGCAAATGAAAGTTTTATGAAAAAATTATTAAATATAACTGATAATCTTGGAATGTTTCTTGGTGAATATTTCATTTTGATGCACAAAGTTTAAAGATATATACCTATCTTCTAAAATTTCAAAATTATATAAATATTAGATTTTAGGAAAACAATGGCACCTCAATACTTTTTGCTAACTCTTATTTTTAAGAACAATACACTTTTTCAATTTTAGTTAAATTCTTAGAACTCACACATTTTTCTTCTTTCATTCCTTTAAAAAATAATTATCTCCAGTAATCTGTTGGACCTGGGAGAAGTACTAGAAAGTTAACTTAAGCAATAACCTAGACCAAAAATAATCTACATAATAATTTAAATTCAGTTATAAATAGAAGGGAAATCTTAATTATTTTAAAAGGTTAATGCATTTAAATATTAGTAGAGTTGAAAAATAGTATTGAACTTAACATTTGATAGTCAAGCCTTTTTCAAATGTTCCTGAATAATTATGTTTTTTAAGTTTTAAAAGTTCCTATCATCTACAATTTTTTTATTTATGGTTCTTGGCAAAAGAAATAGAGGATTGGGTATATTGTAGTCCAATAGAGAAAGTTAGTGAAACATTCTGGATTACAAAACAGTTTACAAGACACTCAATATTTTCTTGAAAATGACACATTCACAAATCAGCAATTTTAATGATTTGAACTGTCCACTTTCCCCTATGTTTCTATTAGAATTTGTTTGCACTTACAATTTGCTGAGTAAAAGTATTTTTTAAATATCATTGGCATGGCTAAATATAATCAACTGAAAATTTTCAAAACACAACAGAAAAATTTTCTAGTATAAGGATAAATATATTTATAATGTTTTTGGTCATATTTTGAAGAAATGCTTCTAGAAATTATCTAAAGTGTTCACTTTCTTTCAGATGTTTAAGAAGCATATTCATAATCTGATTTATGAGTATAAAACTATTTAAAATGTTCAGGTATACAAATTGTTAAATTTGTCTTCAGAATTCCAGTGAATGGCAAAATTAACTCTGCTTATTTTGTTCATTACTTTGGGAGATCTGAGGTTTACAAATATATAATAGTAATTTTTCTTCTATTGTTTTTAAAGATTTTATTATTGAGAGAAGGTGAGAGAGAGATAAAGAGATAAGGTGTGTGAGAAAGAGAGACAGAGAGAAGAGGGGAGGGTCTAGGGCAGTCTCCACAGTTGTACACCATTAGTTGTGACATATTAATAGTTTCATTCCACACAGGTGGATGCAGGATCAAGCTGGGCAGGAATTAAACTGGTTGCCTCCCACATGGAAGGCAAGAACCTTCACCACGGGGCTTGACAGTTACCAGTTGTGCCACAGTTCAGCATGTGTGTTTGCACAGGGAAGGGCTGGGATTCAATCCCTAAACCTCTCAGTTGCAAGACAAGCACTCAACCTGTTGAGCTCTCCTGGAATTCCCAGTAACTCTTGATCATTACACACTTTCACTGTATTTCCGTTGTCTTAATACTGGTAGTTCTGAAATCTATGTCACTTTTAACAACACTGCCATAATACAAAAGTTCCATTAACCATTGTTTTCCACATTAAGCTTACCACACTCAGTACAGTTTCTGAAATGGAATATTTAACCCTGACTTAGATATCCAGCCATAATAATTAGTTCTCTTGACCCATGATATGAAGTCACATATCATGTGATATAAAATATCCAGACTATGAATGGTTGAGGATGTTTAAGGTAGGCTAGAAGTAGAGACAATTTGCCATTTAAAATCAGTGTGTACACACACACATATATGCACATAAGTATATACGCACACACAGATAAACTTTTAAATATTAAGTTAACAAAAACTGTTGTTTGAAAAATACAATACTATTTAAAATAGCTAAAGTATATAATTAAAAAAAACCTGATAGTAACTTGGTTTTAATCACATTTAATTATAAAAGCAGTATATGGTAGAACAGAATTTCCTTGAGAGAAAAAAATAGTAATAATGATTTCTCTGTGTGTCATACCCAGTGAATTTTCACTGTTTTTTTTTTTGTTTTGTTTGTTTGTTTGTTTGTTTCTATGAGCTACAAAATCTCATATATTTCACTGGAGGCAGGAAGTTCTAACCAAGTAGAAATATCAGTCACGTTTGGTACAGCATGCCGCTAATCTCCCTCTTTAAAAAAACTTGTTATAAGCTATTATGACCAACTACCTCAATTTATACATTGTATGTTTGTATAACATACAAAAATGATAATATAACTTTAAAAACACAACTATTATCTATTTTCAAATATTTTTACAATAATACAAGCTATTTAAACTCTACCCACCTCTATCTCCTTCAAAAAAGTAACTTCAATTTTAATCACTTCTTCTCAATTTATATTTTTCATCATCAATCACAATAGCATTAGAACAAGAAATTCTAAGAAATATTTTAAGTAAAAGTTTTCTAAAACCTTACATTTCTATTTAACTTAATCATAGGTATATTATCATATTTGTAATGCACAAATATAATAGAACACACAAAATAGGAATCAGAAAGATAAATGTCACATCTCATAAGCAAGAGATCAGGAGGCTCTTAAAGATAGTAATTGTACTATTGAAGAGCACATATTACTGAGACTTCACAGGACTGTTTTTGCAACATATTTCACCTAATTGTATGATACTTACCTAAAGTTTTTTACCATAGAATATATTAGGTTTTATAACCATGAGAAAAACTAAGGTGAATATTAGGTTTAATAGTTATATGCTCAAGTAACGCTGTGTTGCCCAGAAAGGAAGTTAAGTGGATGTTTTGAATTTTGATAGTTGACATTTTACTTTTTATTCCAGGTTAAAGAGTGTCAAGTGAAGAAGACCTTACTGGACTACTATTAATTTGATGATATGCCCTTCACAATTATTCCACTCACCTCAGAAAAAAGGCCCAAATCAAAGTTGTCCATTCAATGCAGATGTATATAATAAATTGTAGGTCATTAAATTTTTAACCTTCACACAAAGCACAAAATAGTTTCAAGAAAAAACATATTTTTAAAAAATTTAAAGCACATTATTGACATATTTCATCACTATAAACTATAAGTGCACTTAAAAGAAAAATAAAATCCAAGGAAATAAAAAAATAAACAATAAAATTTAATTGCAACCCATTTTAATAAAAACCAGTAATTAGCCACTTAAAAATATTAAGGAAAACTGCAAAATCCTAATGAAACAAATGAAGAATATTGCTATAACCTAGCAATGCCATTACACGAGTATATATATTTAAGTTTTCCTTCCTTAAACATATATTATAGTTGCTATTGAATTAGAATACAGCAGAGAGAAGAAGCAAGGTAACTCCAAATTGTATGTCTTAAAAGGCATTGTATCAGCAGAGATAAATTGTGGCAGTACTGCTTGGCTGTGAATTTTCAGTTAAGACTTGATGAGTTAAGTTCTTTACCTAAGTAGATCCATTTTGGTTACATCTGAGCAAAAGTAGTTACATTCACAAAATTATAAATGGCTCTGAGGTCTTCCTTACACAGTATGTTTCTTTTCCCCCACTCTGCCTGTACTGATGACCACATCCTTATTACCTTGCTCTCCTACAACATGAAAAGTATCTAAAGATTTATCTTATTTATCTTTCCTGACAATGTGAGCCAACTATTATATGTCCCTCAAAAGGAATCGATTCATCTGGAAGGAAAATAGCAAAGAAATGTGAAAAGGCCCTAAATGACATATTTACTAGAAACCAGTATGCCAAATACTAAAAAATACACAGCTGGAAATTATAACACCAAGCAAAGAAGATGAGCACACCATTTACTTAATACCAAAGAAAACTTTTTATAGAAAAATAAACCATAGATGTGGAGGAAGTAAGATTTATTTTCTTGTTTTGTAATACAAAATATCTTCACTTTTGTTTCCCCCTCCCAAAGTATTATATGAATATTACTAAAAAATAAAATTACCTTTTGGGCAATAAAAACATATGGATTTACTGATTTAAATATTTTACCACCAACACCCCCTCCCCCACTCTCAATGATTTAATCAGTGTAAAGTACATTTAGAATGAAAATAATTTTAATTGTGTTAAGTCTGCACATTAGAATCAGAAAATAATCTTATATATTATATATAAAACATGGCATTATGTTTGGCACTATTAAAAGTTTCCCTTCCTTATAAAGCATCTGGGATAGACACTAAAGAAAGTTTTAAAATCACTAGTCTTACCGAGCAATCTCACACTATAGTAATAATGCATACTAGCTTGATAGTATTAACCTATAGCCTGGGCTAGGACAGTGAAGGATCCTGGATGTTATAAAATGTTTCCATTGTTAGAGTTTTGCTAATTTCTCAGTAAGCTATTGTGAACATTACATGCAACGTTTTCTTAAGGAGGCTTTTCTTCCCTGTCCAGAGGGTCTTGGTATTGTAGAAATCCATTTTAACAAAAAAACAGCCTGCCTAACCAGAGAAACAGTATTTTCTTCATTTTCAGAGCAACAAGCAAAACATGTGTAAAATGCACTTTGACCAGAGTAAACAGAAAATATATGCACAAAATTTCTCTCACCACATTCCTATTATCATCATCATGATGTCATCATCATCATCATCATCATCATCATCATCATCATCATCATCTCACCATCACCATCCACATCACTGCAACACAAACCATTTTCACTTCCTCTCTCTCCCTTATACTTTCTTACCTCTCTCCCTCCTTGTACTGCCTCTAGTCTTTTCAGGTTCAGTACCTAAAAAACAAAAACAAAAAACAAAATACGTATTGTTGGCAAAAAAAAAAAAAAAGTCAACTAATAATTAGAACCAGGACAAAACTTTTAGAATTAAAGAAAATAATCAATTTAACAAAGAAGATTCAGATATAGATGAATATCTCACATATGTGCTAATATCTATATCTGAGTAAGCCTTCAAAGATGGTCCTAACACAGTTCTTGCTGAATCTTAAGACCATAAATAAAAGTACAATGTAAAGCATTTATTTTGTGATGATTGTTTGTTCCTTCATGAAACCACAGTCTAAGAAGTGTGAGTTTAAGCTGAAGCTGTAACACGTAGGATGTTCTATGACAGGTCAGCTCTTATTCCACTGCATTGCACTTGGCACTTTTGGGGACCCCAACATCAGTAAGATAGATAAAAGCAGCAGCATCCTTGCAGTACAGATGATCATCTAGAAAATATTCAGGACATTATCTCCTGATAAAAGATTTTCTCCCTCTTCTGTTATAACTGCTTTCTACACTAAAAAGGGAGGAATTCACTTTAAAGCCCCAGGAAATACTATACTATGCTTAATTTAAACGGAAGAAGGATTCATCTTCGTGGTCGCAGGCCCATTGTAAAACATGTTTGTGGCACAGAGTCAGTCTATGTCTGCTTGTGTGTTTGTGTCTGTCTGCCTGCCTACCTAACTGTTTATCTCTCTATATTTCCTAGAAATCTTGCTGTATAGAAAGCAAAATAAGGGAAGATGTTTCCCCCCTCTAAATGCAATGAAAGCTTCAATTTCTGTTATTTTCCCTACTGTAGAAGCTTTGTATGCTGAAGGGCTGAATAAAAATTGCAATAAAATGTAATCTCATAGTACCTACTTTTTCCTTTTTCCATTCCTACATTATTTTTTACCTTCTATTCTCTTTCATTTTCTCTCTCAATTACTTTCTTTAATTATTTTACAATATATATTTAGTGTACATTTATTATGGGCCAGACATCATGCTAGAGAGAAGAGCTATCAAAATAAATAATAAATAGTCCTCTGAAAGTTTAGGAGATCATTGACTACATAGAAAAGTGAAGGTAAAACTTTAGGAGGAGGATGCCAGGCATACAGAATTTTCTCTTATCATAAGATGAGGGAGGCTCATTCAGCCTGTGAATTAGCAGATAGAAAGCCACAGAGGAGGATGGCATCTTAATGGGCTTAGAAGCTGAGAAGAAAGAGAAGGAGGAAAGCAGCACGCAGCACTCTAAATCCTGACTATTCAAAGCATGGTTGCCCGGACTAGCAGCATATCATATCCTGGGAACTCACTAGAAATGCAAAATCTCAGACTCCACCCAAGATCTGATGAGCAAGAATATATACTTTAACAAAATTTGCAGGTGATTCATATGTAAGTTAAAGTATGAGAAGCACTGCTCTAAGAGGTCTAGGAAAGATGAATGGTTTACTTGGCAAGTATTGCAAATTATGCAAAAAGTAGTGGTGGAAAAATAAGACTGACAAATTGCCCAAATTATAAAGTCTTTCAAGAGAGGGCTCTGAACTTGTTCTTTAAGTAAATGCTCACTTTGGCAGAAGTTTTGGAAATCGGGGGTAAAAACTTAAAGTACCAAAAATAGACTTAAATGAGGATTTTCACATTCTCATAATTTTGTTCATAACTACTTTGAATTTTTTCTCTTTTTAGAAATACTTTTAGGAGAAAACTGGAAAGAATACAAATAAATATTCAAATTTATCTTGATCATAAATACATACATGCCTCTAAATTATTTGAGAGAGTTTTAAACAACAAAAATTTTACAAATTTTCACATTATCATTAATAATTTTGACTTAAGTATAAGTATTTCTCTATTTCTAATGAAAATCAGAATAGCACATAATCTTAACTATATATTCTATGCTATCACTAATACATCTACTAAGAAAAATGACCTTTAAGAAAGATATGCTTGGGGAAGCCGGGATGGCTCAGTGGGTTAGGCACTCACTTTCCAGCGCCGGGGACCGAGGATCGAATCCCGGCCCCGGCCCGTGCGGAACCATATGCTGAACTGGGAGCTCCCCTAGTTCAGTTCTCTCTCTGTCTCTGTATCTCTCTCTCTCTCTTTCCTCTGTCAAAATAAATAAATAAATAAAATATATATTAAAAAAAAAAAGAAAGATATGCTTGACTAGATTATTGTATTTCTAGCCTTATGTTTTGAAATTTAAGAAAAATTGTTATTGTTTATGTTGCTGCATTAAGCAGTACTTTTAGAGTAGAGTAACTAAGTTTTCACAGTTATAGGAAAAATAATGCGTTAGATAATATTTTTTACATTTACTAACAACATTTATATTTAAATATTTTCAACAGGTTTTTAAAATAGTTATCTTCATATATAAAATTCATTTATTAAAATTTTTAAACAAAAGTAAAAATATTAACTAAAGTCATTTTATTAAAAACATAAACTGTTACTCTAATGACTATAGAAAAGGCTCTAGAATGAACCTGGTTATCCAATTATCCTTGTAAATAAATGGTAGTTTGATTTCTGAGTGCAGAAAATTATCTACATTTTGAAGAGTTTAAATTTCATAATAAAAAGATACAAAAAATATTAGTACATTTCTTAAACATGGCAGTGTAGACTAAAAATAAATTCTATAATGGCATTCATGCTTATAACTTTTAGGATATGAAAACCTATATAATGATCTGCTTTTGAATATAGACTAATGTGGGTTTAAAGCTCTGGTTTGACTTCTGTGTATTTTCTAACACATTATATAATATTTCTCAAACTTATCTTTTGTACTTGAAAAAATTAATATAGCACCTATTGCAAGTTGTTGCTATGAAGATTAACCTAGATACGTTTATAGCATTTAGTGAAGACCAAGCACAGCATATTTCAAAATAATAATTATCGTTTTTGTCTTCTCTTCTCTTCTTATTTTAACTTTTATTAGAAATGACACATATAAAACATGGCTAAATATAACATTGATTTGAATAAAATATTCTTGTTTTGTGCCTTTTATTTGAAGAATATAAATTACCTAGAAAATATTGATAAACAATAGTGAAGATATTCATATTGACAAAACACAAATAAAGAAATTATTATTATTTTTAAAGATTTATTTTATTGATTTTTGACAGAGAGAAACAGAGACAGAGAGAGACAGAGAGAAGGGGGAGGGCCCAGAGCAGTCTCCATAGTTGACATTAGTCTTTCCATATAGTTCCATTCCACAGGTGGGCACAGGGCTGCACAGGGCAGGAACTGGGCCAGGAGCCTCCCACTTAGGTCCCAGCAAGAACTAAACTCGGGGCACACCTCAGTTCAGCATATGGGTTCGCATGGGCTGGGGCCGGGATTTGATCCTTGGTCCCCGGGGCTTCAAAGTGTGCGCTTAACTCTCTGAGCCATCCCAGATTTCCCAAGAAATTATTTTTATACACATTTTCTTATTTGCTACTCATGGCAGCCCTTAAAGGTAAATGTAAATATTGTTTTCATAAAATTTTGGAGGGGGGGATGGCCTTTACTTTTTCAATTTTTCTATTCGCTACTTCTCCCTCCATCTAATTCTGATACTGAGATTAAATGTTAAATGACTTGTTATTGTCATATATACAACTGATACTGTTTACTTTTTAAAGCCTTTCGCCTCTCTTGTTGCCTTATTTTGTACCATTATATTTCTGATTGCTACATCTTCAAGTTCATTGACCTTTTTTCTTCAGTGTCTAATCTGCTGTTAATCCTACAGAGGATAATTTTAATTTCAGAAACCTATGTTATAATTTCTAGAAATATAATTTAGATATATTTTTCTTTATTTCATTATTTTCATACTTATCTTTAACTCCTTGACATATTTATATTTTTAATAGTGTATCGAACTTCTCTGTTTATTTGTCATTTCCAGGTTTGTTTCTAGTGACTGAATTATCTCCTGGTTATGAGTCACATTTTCCTAGTGCTGGTTATATACAGTAAGTTTTTACTGGTTCCTAGCTATTGTGATTTTGTTTTGTTAAATGCTAGATTTTCTTTATCCCATTGGAAGGAGTGAAAATTTGTTCTGGAAGTTGGTTAAGTTACTTCTATATCAGACTTGGTAATCTTTTTTGAGGCTTGCTTAAGAAATGGCTTGATCTTTCGGTGCTCTCTAGTGAATACCCAGTGTATTCAATGAGGGTTTACTGATCTGGCAGATAAAAATTCAAATAATTTCCAGAGCTATGAGAGCTTTGAAATTCTTCCACTTAAATTTCCCTGGTAATTATTCTTTTTCTGCAGCAGTCCATTGCCTGGCCTTATGAAATTTCAGTCTAAATACATAAAGATTATTCAGATGAATTTCTCAGGGACACAACTGTGCAGATTTCTAGAACCCTTCCTTTTTGAGTTTTCCTCCTTTCTAGTAACCTGCCCATAAATTCTAGCTGCCTTGTTCACTCCAAACTCAACCTTACAATTTAGAGATTCTGAATTCTGTTTGGGTTATCCCTTCATGCACCATCGTCTAAGGCTCTCATTGTTTCTCTTTTCTCTGGCTTTGCTGTCTATTTTTCAATATGTGATAATTGTTTTGTACAATTTTCTATAACAATTATTATATCAGAGGGAAATTTTATAGCTACTACCCATTCATGAATATAAGCAGAAATTAAATTAGGTATTTGAAAGATTTTTTTTAAAGGAGAAAAATTAAGGGTTATAAAATTTAAAATATGTGATCTGAGTATCAGAACTAGTAGGTACAAAAGAAAAAGAAATGAACGAACAAAAACAAACAAACAAAACAGTATTTGAAGAGACTGAATACCAGATCCATCCATTCATCTTTAGCCAATTTTCTTTGAATTCACTGCAGTCAAAATATTTATGCATCATATATATAAATGTATTATAACTTGGAACTCATGCATGAGTCATGGTTCTTTTTTTTTTTTTAAGATTTAATTTTATTGTTTTTGACATGGAGAGTGAGACGGAGAGCAACAGAGAGGAGGGGGAGGGCCCAGAGCAGTCTTCATAGTTGCACATCATTAGTTTTCTACATAGTTTTATTCTACAGGTGGGCATAGGATCATGCAGGGCAGGAACTGGCTGGAGGCCTCCCACATGGGAAGCCCACCTGGATGGGAGCCGAACCAGGGGCCTCCCACATAGGAGGCTCACCCCAGTGAGAACTGAATTGGCAGCACAGCCAGTTCAGCATATGGGTCCACACGGGCCGGGACTGAGATTTGATCCTCAGACCACAGGGCTGCAAGATGAGCACTCAACCCATTGAGCCATCCCAGAATCCCCTATGGTGGTTCTTCAAGGCAAGTGTGATCAAGGTAAGACCTGGGTGTCTGGACTTTGAGAAAAAGCATACCTGCTTAGATGGAATACAGCCTGGATGGTAAACTTGCCAAGGTAGATATGATATGTTATATGAGCTATATAAAAAGCTTGGTCATAATTTGGGCAGTGAATTATTGAAAAACCATCATTGGGGTTGAAGAACTGAGTCAGAAAATCTAACGGTGAAAATTTATGAGCCGTATGGGCAAAAAATAATGACCTAAGAAGATTCTCCATATGCTAATGAGGCCTCAGGCAAGAATGTGTCTCAGTGAAGAAATCAAACGATCTAGATTATAACGATGTTCACCTATTATATCTGGTATATAATAAGAACTATTGGGGTATATCCTGGGAGACATGAAGCCCTAGCTCAAGCTTTCCAACCTGCAGCCACAGGTTGCAAGGAGCCCAGGATGGCTTTGAATGCAGTCCAACACAAATTTATAAACTTTCTGAAAATATCATAATATATATATATTTTTTTAGCTCATCAGCTATCATTAGCGTTAGTGTATTTCATATGTGGCCTAAGACAATTCTTCTTCGAGTGTGGTTGAGAGAAGCCAAAAGGTTCAACACCTCTACCTTAACTGATGGTAGGAATTAGCCTGAGTAATAGAGTAAGAAAAAGTCTTCGAGTTGGAAGGTTAGGTGTCTTAAGTGGGGAAAGCTATTAGGGGGAAATACAAATTGCAACTTCTAGCTTCTACTAGGAAAACTACAGCAAGATTGATTATTGAGGACTCTTACTGATACTAACTTAGTTAATTTGCTTTGAAAGATCAGACAATAATATCACCCCAATTAAACAAGCAATAACAATCAAGACAAGAAATATTTTCAACAGAAATATTAAGCTTGAGGAAACTCAACTCTTTCTTTGTGTTCACTTACATGTATACCACACAATTTTCACATTTTTAAACAAACAAAAAGTACTTGACATTTTATGTTTTGTGTAACATCCATTAAAACATATTAAAATAATTAAGAATAAAATGATTGTTTTAATTCTATTCGCTGAGAAAATCTCAGAAAAAACTTGAAAGTAGACAAGAGCAAAATTACTTATATATATGTGATTATGTGCGTATACAAACTGGCTGTTAAAATTAATACAAGATTTATAAAATTATAACTGATATAAAAACCAACTTCATGATTCTCATACAATATACATATAATATTTATCTAGCATGTCTTGAGAAAATTATATTTAAAACACTCTGGGAACACTGTTGTGAAAAATGTATTTCCCTTACTATACATATTTTTTGTTTGTTTTTTCTGTTTGTTTTTTGTTTTGTTTTGTTTTGTAGCTTAATCACAATGTGACTACATTTTTTTTTATTGGTATATTTATTGGGGTGACATTGGTTGGTAACAATTACATAGTTTCCAGGTATACAAGTCTACATTACATTGTCTATGCATTGCATTATATGCTCACCACACAGAACTAGCTCTTCCTCCATCATACCACCTGACCCTTTACCCTCAGGGAACCACCAAACTATTGACTGTGTTCATGAGTTTTTGTTTCTCTGTTACTTTAAGTTTTATAATCCACCTATAAGTGAGGTCATATTTTTCTTGATTCTTTCAATCTGACTTACTTCACTTAATAAGATGGTTTCAAGGTCCATCCATGTTGTCACATATAGCTGTATTTCATCTTTTCTTATTGCTTAGTATTCCATTGTATCAATGTACCACAACTTCTTTATCCAGTTATCTAGCAAAGGAAACTTTGGTTGTTTCCATGACTTGGTCACCATGAATAGTGCTGAGATGAACAGTGGGGTACATATATCTTTGTGAATTAAGGTTTTCAAGTTTTTTTGGGTAGATACCCAGAATAGGGATTGCTGGATTATGTGGCAATTCTGTTCCTAATTTACTATACATATTTTCTCACTACAGACTATAAACTGTTTGTGTTGATTGAAGTCAAGCATGAGACCAAATCAGAATGTTATAAATTGTAAGTAGAAAAAAAAATATCTCAAAACAAAATTTCTACAGTGCTAAATCAAGATAGTTTATAGTAAGGCACTAGGGGGAAAAGCTATTAACTGAAAAAAATAGAATTTCCTACTATAACTCACTTGCAGTATAGCATTCAGTCATCTCCGTGAACATGCCTAGTAATTATGTTAGAGCAGGAGATCATCTCTGTCTAAAGTACACATAGGGGGAAGATCTCATTCATAATGATTATAATCTCTTTCCAAATTGCTGTTTCCCCTACTTCCTTGTAAACAAAAAGTCATAAATATAGTATCCAATACCTCCTGTTTTAGTTGATTTCCTTTTCCAATATGGAAAACTATAAGATGAACAGATTGAATAGATATTTCATTTCCAGTGCAGTGGAGATATTGTTGTGATTTTTTTTTTAATTGTAGAAAGTAGTTATAATTTAATGAGATAAAAGCAAAATCCAATTTTAAAAGTCCTCAAATACTGTGTGACTTTTTATGGTTAGCCTCAGCTATGGAAGCACAAGAAAGAGCTACAAGGAACTTTAAGTATCTTGTATTCCACCTCTTCATCTGACAGATGAGGGGTGTATAGCAGGGAAGTTAGTTGACAGCTGACAGATTCAAGGCTCAAAATTTTGCCAGTGGGTTGAGAATCAAGGACTATCTTTTACCAAATTGTTTTAGTAGTTCTACTATAAATCATTGTCTTAAAAGCTGTATAACTTTTGGAGCATTTCTCAACTGAGTGGTTCCCAATCTTTTTGACACCAGGGACCAGTTTCATGAAAGACAATTTTCCACAGACCAGGGTGGGTGAGAAATAATGGTTTTGGGATGACTCAAGTGCATTACATTTATTGTGTACTTTATTTCTATGACTGTTACATTGTGTAAACATATATAATAAAAAAAATTATACAGCTCATCAGTGTTGGATTCTAACTTAAAGCCTACCATCAGTAGCAGCTGTACAAATGAAGTACATCAACTTACTTGCCACTATGAAGCCTGCCAACAGATGCAGCTTAATTGTCACTTCCCACTCACTGATAGGGTTTTGATATGAGTCTGCCAGCAATTGATTTATTATGGTCTCTGTGCAGTCAAGCTTTTCTGCTAATGTTAATCTATATATGCAGCTGCTCTCCAGCACTAGCATCACCACCTCAACTCTACCTCAGATCAATAGGTATTAGATTGTTAAAAGGAGAATGCAATCTAGATCCCTCTCATGTGAATTTCACAATAGGATTTGCACTCCTATGGGAATCTAATGCCACCTCTGATCTGGCAGGAGGTAGAGCTCAGGTGGTAATGCAAGCAATGGGGAGTGGCTATAAATACAGTGGCTTCAATGGCTTTCCCATGGCTCACCTCCTACAGTGTGTCCCAGTACCAGCCCATAGTCAAGGGGTTGTGGACCTCTGCTGTACTTTTTGTTCCATGTTCCTTAGCTATAATACAAAAATGAGACAATCTGCAGAAATAAATGAATCTATATAAAACAAAGCTCAGTGCCTCATCCATAGTTAACCCTGATATGCACTAATTTTTATTAGTAGCTTAAGATGTTGCTACTCTTATTAATATTATACCAATCAAAGACTAATTATTACTATAGTTATAAAAATAACTAGTATTTTGGGAGTGCTCTCAAATTTTTCAATCACTGCTCCAGCTGTTTTGCCTGGATTAACTCAATTCTTAAATAATTTCATTATACACTGAAACCAAATAGTTTTCCCACCTTGAATTAAAGTGAAAATAATCATTTAACTGTTACACTCTATTTTTTAACTTATTTCTTTAAGTAAAATAAGAGATGCCACCCTAACTGCTGCTACTATGTTCCTTTATCCAGCTCTAGCATAGGGCCCAAAAGAATAACAAAAGTATTAAACACTTCTGTCCTCACTATTTCTTATGACTACACTCCTCTTCTAAGGGCACTATATTGAGGAGAAATGCACACTATTGGAGGATGAGGATAATGTTCAACTCTGGGTTTTGGTATACCTACCAAGAAAATGATGTTGGGGGGATGGAAGGATAGAGATAGTTCTACTGAATAGTTTCTATAGTTGTAGAGCTTTAAAATCTAATATCTGTGTTATGTTGTAACTAAGAGGCACGTTGGTTCTCTTACAATTTCTTGCTATGCAGCTTTCTATCTTGTGTGGCTTCTCAGTGAGACTGATAAAACTGCTCAAGAAGTTAAGAAATTTCAGCAAGTTTGAACAGCATTTGATAGAGCTACTTTCAACATTATTTGGTTCCTAAATTCTAGTTTTCTTAACTTGGATATCTAGTTTTTCATCTTTCAACTTGCTGCACACACTTTAAATTCAGTGTCAGGTTTCAATTACATTGATGATAACATGTCTTTACTTGTATACATGGATTTCTAACCTCAGCTCTATTTGGGATTTGTTTTGTAAGTTGTTATGAAATACATATTTAGTTGTCGGTTTATAGAATAGATTTAGAAGTTAAGAGACTTCCAAGGTTGCTTAAATACACTTAAATACTATAAGAATCCAGTCTTATATATTCAATTTTCCCTTAATGTCACTAAACAATTTAAATACTTTTTTGATTGTTTTATGTCTCTTTTAGTCATTATATTGAAAAATATTTTTTTCTTATAGTTTATTATGTTGAAATTATGTCACAGAGATCTATAGTGCACTTCTTGGAAAATTTTAGAGTTCATCAGGGTTTGGGATAAAATCTACAGACAAAAACCAGTCAAATGTCAAAGCTTATCAAACTTTGTTTTTCTTCTTGAAGTTAGTCATTCTAATCATCTTTGAAACTGTTCCATGATAACTGTAATACATTACCTGGGAGCTTTGAAATGTCATTCACCTCCCTTTTCATAAACCAAGATATATCATTATTTTCAGGGTTTTCACCATTCTTCATTGCTAAAGCTCTTGTGTTTTAAAAATGGCAAATCATCCTGCCATATCATAGAAGACAAGCATTATATTATATTAAGTACTTTACATGACTTACTTTTTTATTCCTTACAATCACACACATCACAGATGTCATAAGTCATTCTATTTTGTCATATGGTAATTGAAGCAAAGAAAAGTTAATTAATGTGCCTGTGGAGACACAGCTACAAGCAGGCAGAGTTGAGTACTGAACCCAGAGTATCTGATTACAGAGCTTCCGCAACCACTTTTGCAACCACTACAGAGCTACATCCAAAAGTAGCTGCTACATTAGGTTTTGTGTACCGTATGTTGACATGAATATCTAACATGAATTAGACAAATGTATTTAATAAGTGAGTGACTAAATAACCCATTAGATGAGTAAGCCAAATTTCAGAAATATATTATAGTTCACCTAAACAATATCATTTTTACATATTGAAGAAACAAATACAAGATAAATTTTTGGTTTTGAAATCATTTAGGATTTAGAAATAAGAGTGAAAACGTTAAAGTAATGAGATTAAATTTCAGAGTTCCTGATTTGGAAAAAAATATGTAAAAATTCAATTGAAATATTTCCTGGGGCATACAAAGATTAAAAGAAAATTAATGTGAGTATGTGAGCACAAATAACATTTCATAGAGTTTGCCTGTAATTATCGTTGCTCTAGGCTAACTAAAATATTAAACAAGTATAGCATTTCTATGCCTCAACTTTTCTACCAGTTCTCATCTTAGTATACTGTATAAGTTAAATTCCTTCTGCTCCAGGGACGTGGGTCCCAATATTTTATGAGCTTAGATACAATGAAGTTCACCCTATAACTAGAGTATTTCCAGTATTTCTGATGTTCATAGCTGGAAAGTCATTTGTGATGATAGTGTCCTTCTATTTCAGACATGAAACTAGTCAACAACATAGAATTTCTACTAATATTTTAAGCAATTTTATTTCTGACAACCTCTATTTGTTAAAGTAATTCATAAATAGAAATTTAAAGAGCCAGTTTAAGCAAACAAGTAAAACTAAATATTGTCAATGACAGGTATGTTGCTTTAGAATTCTCTTATGGCAGTAAACATCAGTACAACTATGAATTTAAGCATGTATGAATAGGTTTAGCAACTAATGTGAGAATTTTAACATTGCAAAACATTTGAAAAATTATGCATTGGCTATACTAAGCTAATTAAACCATTAAACTTTCTAGTACACTGTCTTTTATAGACCTACCATGAAGTATAAAAAGAGAGAATACACTAGAGTAGTTCAAGAAAGAGGATCAATTGCTAGAATATGCTTATCTATCAACCAATTTCCCTGTCTACAAATTATGATCCCATCTTTTTATAGAAACCACATCCCGTCACCGCATTACAAATTTTAGCTTTTTTTTAATTGTTAAATTTATTGGGGTGATTTTTGGTAGGCAACAGTTTCCAGGTGTAAAACTCTACATTACATTGTCTATGCATGGCATTATGTGCTCACCACCCAGAATCAGCTCATCCATGGATATGTTAGGCATTTTTTTTTCTTTTTAAGATTTATTTATTTTTATTGTTTTTAAAAGAGACAGAGATAGACAGAGACAGAGAGACAGAGAGAGGGGGAGGGCCCACAGCAGTCTCCATTGTTGTACATTATCAGTTTTCAACATGGTTTTATTCCACATAGGTGTGGCGGGGGGGGGCTCCACAGGGTGGGAACTATATGGGGAGCCTCCCCCATGAGAGGCTTGCCCCCCCGGGCCAGGAGCCCAACCAGGGGGCAAGAACCAAACTGGGGTCCTCCTGCTTGAGAAGCACACCTCAGTCAGCACATGGATCCACTGTACTGGCTGAGACCGGGACCTGATAATCAAACCCTGGGGCTGCAAAGTGAGGGTGCAACCCACTGAATCATCCTGGCTTCCCAATTGGACATTTTTCTTACAAAGGATTTTGCGTTAGGCTCTCATCCCAGCTGGAACTCCCAACACATAACCACCTGCATGACCAACTGTTACATCTTCTCAAATCTTTGCTTACATCTTACCTTTTCAGTGAGATTGGTCTACTTTTATCACCCTATTTAATATTAAAGTCTACTGCCTACTTCAACTCTAGGGATACTTAAAATCTTTTTGTATTGTATAAATTTATTATTATTATTATGCATTACATATCTTTCTACACTAGTATTTAAATGCCACAAGACAGGAATCTTTGTTATATTTTCTAAATTATCCCAATTGCCTAATTAGTGCTTGAGGCATGGTCAATGATAAATCAGTAGTTAAATGTTTGTTGAATATATAGAATATTTACTTTGTAATCATCATGTATCTAAAGAGTTATACCCAATCTGTACTATATTAATTTATATTTGTAAATTATACAAGTGGTGTTAGCTTTAGTGATCATCAGATAAAATAACTTCATTTATTCCTATTAAAGTCAACGAAAATCTAAAATTTTACTTATAATTTTAAGAGTTTCACTATTTTATTACTCTGTATCTTTTGACAACATGAAAAAAAGTGTTCTTTTTATTAAATACCTAAGCAATAATCACTGGCAGAAACTTTATAAGATAAAAAGCATTGATTTAGAATATCCTTTAGGACACAGTTCTCAAATGAACAGTGTTCCCTTTCTATCAAGATGACAATAACTGGGGATGCTGGGATGGCTCAGTGGGCTGAGTGCTCACCTTGCAGCCCCAGGGTCTGAGGATCAAGTTTCGGTTCTGGCGTGTGCAGATCCATATACTGAACTGGGGTGTGCTTCCCAGGTGGGAGGCCCCCCGCCTGGTCCCTGCCCTGTGCGGCCTCACACCTACCTGTGAGGACTGAAACTGGTTCAAAACCTAGTGACATACAACTATGGAGACTGCTCTGGTCCCTCCCCCTCCTCTCTCTCTCTTTCTGTCAAAACAATAACATAAATCTTTAAAAAAAGAAAACAACAATTATTTTCTATTAAAAATCAAATAAAATATGCAAGGTTAAGAATATAAACTGAATTTGATTAAAATAAAATAAATGATACAAATCTCTGGATTGAGAATAGTACCAGTTTACAAACTGTATTAAAATTGTAATACTCAATACATATGAATAACAAAAAATGGGGAAGCCGGGATGGCTCAGTGGGTTAAGCGCTCACTTTGCAGCCCCAGGGACCGAGGATCGAATCCCGGCCCCGGCCCGTGCGGAACCATATGCTGAACTGGGAGCTCCCCCAGTTCAGTTCTCTCTCTGTATCTCTCCCTCCCTCCCTCCCTCTCCCTCTCTCTCTCTCTCTCTCTCTCTCTCTCTCTCTGTCAAAAATAAATAAATAAATAAATAAATTAATTAATTAATAAAAATATATTCAAAAAAAGAATAATAAAAAATGAATAGAAGTCACATTTGACTTCTGCAATTACAAGAGGTGCTCAAAGTGGTCACCATCAGTGTCCAGATATTTCTGATTATGGCAAACTACTGTTCAAGCAACAGTCACCAAAATGCCCACTTGTATTGCTGAGCATGCCATTTCAATTTATCATGCAGCTTAATCTTATCACGAATGTGTACAATTACTAGGTCTGTTGGAGATTCTGTTGTATACTCATGCCTCCATTGTCGTACGATCACAACATTCTTGAATTCAAAATACCACTTCAAAATGGTCTTGTACTACTCTAATGACAATCATGCTTCTGCCATTTTCTTTGCCCTCCCAGTCACATGATGATGCTAGCATTTATTTGATTAATATTATCATTTGAGCAAGTGTCATAATACACATTGTTGTCATAATTCAATTCAGCTTTGAAAAGTATACATAGATAACATCTCTTAAAATGTGTATACATTTTTTGGCACCCCCAGTATAGATATATATATACACACACAATGGATTCTAAATCATAGTCAATAAATTTCTGATATAATAACTGACACTATTTCTTCTTGTTAAATAGAATTTCTTCATGATAATCCAAGATAAATTAGACAATGCTTCTCTTTAACTTTTTCTTCCTGCTTGTCTGGTCCACATTCTGTTCATTTTCTTTCCTATTTCTAATACATTTCTGCATTCATGGTCATCTGGATTAAGATGTATTTTCGTGTATCAGTTTTGCTATCATTTGCAGAAATCTCAACATCTCATTTCCTCAACGTTACCTTTAAGTAATGACTCTTTATGTATTATATTGCTAAAGTGGATTTGCAAAATGTGTATTATTACTTACTTATTATTCAGCATGGGGGTCTCACTCTACTTGTTAGGTGCAGTTCTCGATGCTGCCCTCTTTTAGCTGTGTCTGAAATTGCCAAATGTCTCTGTATACAACCTCTGTGTTCTCTGCTTCACTGAAGTATAGAAGCAGTTCATATGTTTCTTGTTTTGGAAATATAAGTTTGTTTTTCAAAGTAAAAATGTAAAAAAGAAAGCACCATGGTACAAGAACACAGATTCTTTATATCCAATGTTTAACATAGTTAAACACTACTGGAGGTTGTTATAGTTTAGGGGCTTTAACTATTTTTACATTTCATAATGATTATGTGGGTTACATATGTGTGAGGATCAACCCTAACTCAAACTCTCTCCTAGGCTCTGGGAAAATAGGCAAGAATGAAAATAGACAATGATGCTGTACCTTGTGGAACTTATGATCTAGTAATAATGGTTATATTATTTGGGGTTTATATATTTATATGTGAGTGTTCATTCATATATAGTAGTCTCCTCTTATCTGTGGGAATACCTTCCAAGGTCTCCAGTAAATGCCTAAAACTGCAGATCGTATCTTACCCTATAAAGACAAACCTCAAAGACATTGTGGGTTCAGTTCTAGACCACCACATTAAAGCAAATATTGTATTAAAGCAAGTTACACAGTGTTTTTGTGGTTTCCCAGTGCATATAACAGTTATACTGACACTATACTGTAGTCTACTAAGTGTGGAATAGTGTTGTATCTAAATAGACAATGTCTGAGCCTTCAGCCTGTCATAATCTTTTTGCTGGAGGAGGGTTTCCCTTAGTGTTGATAAAAATGCAATTATCTTCAAAGCACAATTAAATGAACTGCAATAAAATAAGGGATGCCAATATACACATACTGTCTCTTTTCCCATACATGCATACCTATGATAAAGTTTAATTAATGAATTAGGCACAATATGAGATTAACAACAATGATTAATAATAAAACAGAATAATGATAACAATATAGTGTAATAAAAGTTATGTCAGCATAGCATTATTAAGTAGAATAAGTGTCATTTGAACACAAGCACTTGGCTACCCTGACAGTACATCTGATAGCAGAAGTGGCTACCTAATGACTAACAGGCAAGGAGTACATCCAGCACGGAGATGCTGGACAAAGAGATGATTCATGCCCTGGAATGCTGGTGATGTCATCATGCTACTCAACATGGCATGCAATTTAAAATTTATAAATCATTTACTTCTGGAATTTTTCATTTAATATTTTCAGACTATAATTGACCACAAGTAACTGAAATCATAGAAAGCTAAACTGGCAGTAATGGTAGACAACTGTACAGAATATCACTTTCTGTTATGATACAAAAAACTACTTCATTGGGTTCTTGCTTCCATTTATTTGGTAAGATAATATATTTAGATAATTTATCCTCCAATATCAGATTTTTAGAGCAGAGAGCAATGGCATTACTCAGCTGATTTCTACCAGAGCAAGATGGGTGTGGAAATATTTTTAACTGCTGTCTTTGATCTTTGTATCACCCAAATTATTACATGGGCACATATTAGGCATTTAAAAAAAGATCAAGAGAGCAATTAGGAGTTAATTAGGATATCCACATGTATTAGGATATCCACATGCATTTTTAATTTGGCTTTCAAAAGCAACAAAATGTGTAGAGTGTTACCTAGTTAGGTACTTGCCTTTCAAACCTTTATATTAATTTGAGTACTATGGCTTACATACATTTTAAGTCAGGGGTGTCCAAACTTTTGGCTTCCCTGGGTCACATTGGAAGAAGACTCGTCTGGGGCCACACATAATATACACTACTAACGAAAGAAAGGAAGGAAGGAAGGAAGGAAGGAAGGAAGGAAGGAAGGAAGGAAGGAAGGAAAAGGAAATGCAAAAAAAAAAAAATCTCATAAGTTTTAAGAGTGTTTACAAATTTGTGTTGGGCCACATTCAAAGCCATCCTGGGCCACATGAGACCCACAGCCTGCTGGTTGGGCACGCTTGTTTTAAGTGAAATAGATTGTGTCCATTATAACTTACTTGTTTGATTTAGCTAAACAAGCAAATTTTCTAGAAAGCACACCCTGTGACTCTTAATCCTGGAGGTTTATAGGTGTAGGAACATTTGTGTGCATGATTTGATTGTAGGAGAAAATAATTATTTTTGCTATTAGAATAATTCAAACCAAATAATGTTATCCTTTTATTCTCCAGCAGTCATATAAAGGCTGTTTCTTCACCATTGCTGTAAGTCATAAAAAGCAGCCTTCTCCAACTCTCATTTAGGAGAGTTTAAGGTTTCAAATACAATGATGTCTACGTGCTTTATATTCTGAAGTTAGCATGTGTTTTTTTCTCACTCTTCTCTACTTCTAACTCTCTGTAGGTATATAATTTCTCATAAAAAGGCACATTCTATAAAAACTAGCATATCCCCTCTCCCAAATCTGATACTAACACATTTGTTCACACATGCTTGTACACAGAGATTTGGGTAAATTCCTATGTTTTAATTAGTGAAGTTTAAGGGACTCAAATACATTGGATTTGGGAGATTGAAAGAACCATCATTCTTATAATGAGAACCATTAGTCCATACAGTTAAAAGAAGCTGCCAAAATATGCATAATTAAATACTTCGAATAAAGGCTTTCCACTTTAAGTGCCATCTTTCCACAAGAAGTGCCTAAAGCACAAAACGGATAACATTTTCTAAGACACCTTATCTTTCCCAAAGCATTTTTAAAAATCTGTATTGCTAATAATGCCTTGCAGATGATTCTTAGAATTGCTATTTATAACAGCTAATAAAAATGCTCAAATACTTTTGAGATTTTCTCACTATTAATCTGAAGTTTTCATCTAAAAATTATTCAGACTCATGGAGATCTTCAAACCCTTGAACCTAACTTTCTCATTCAGTTTCCCTGTAATTTTCTTTTCAGCTTAGAGTCCAAAACCCATGATAATCATCAGGATGATTGCAAAAACATTTCATCTTTCTGGATCCTTTCCACCTCTGCTGCACTCCCTTAACAAAGCCGAGACTGGACATTATCTACATTTGGTATAACCTAATCACTAACAATGTGTTGCTGGAGAAAAATGGAGACTTGTGTTTAAATTTATGATTACAAATTTGAAATTTGTTCTCATTATGTCCTGAAAATCTGAATCCTTCCTACTTTAGAGATTTTATACTTATCTTATAATGATCTCCCCCACAATTTTTATAGGGTTATAGGGCTATTACCTTCCCATTCAAATCTCAGTTTAAATGTATTATGTCAGAGGTATCCCTGAACACTGAATCTAAAACAGACATCAAGTTACTTACTGCCATGCCACCCAATTTTTAATTTTCTGCTTAAGACTTACCACTAAAAAATATTGTTCTTATTTATTTACAAGGTCTGTCCAGAAAAAAAATCCAGACTTTGTCAATATAAGGAGAACTGTTTGCATGACATCAATGTAACCTGGCATCCAAGGAGAGAGGACTGGAATGTGCATGCATGAACAACAACTTCACTGCACTAGTCAGCGGGGGCGCTAGACACCTCTCAGTGAAAATGTGTGCTGGGTAGCCATCACATTTAAAATATGACTGGGCAGCTAATGGAGATTCCAACAAAAGATTTTGCAGAGTGCTTTTAACAGTGGAAGAGACCTTGGGAGAACTGTGTGAGGTCTCAAGGTGCCTACTTTGAAGGAGACTGAGGCTTATTGTCCTACGTACAATATTTCTTCTGTCTTCTTCAATAAATGCCTCTATTTTTCACATTACATGACTGGATACTTTCTGGACAGACCTGAAATCTATTATTTTATATACTGGCTATTCCTTCTCACTACAATGTTAAGTCCATGCCAGCAAGTAACATGTCTGTCTTGTCAAATTTTATGTCCACAGTACTTAGAAAGAGCCTGGTGCTTAGTAAGTGCCAAACAAATATTTGTTGAGTAAACAGAATGAAGAAGTCTCTACAATTCTTACACATAAGTATTTATTTACTGCTTTTTAATAAATATGCTATTAACATATATACTCTAATATTTGCAATTCAATTTCATTCAGAAAAAAAAAGTGAATTGAATTAATTGGTTCTTTTCTCTCACTGACCTTAGGCAAATTACCTGAACCTCTGAGATCACATTTCTTTTTCAGGAAAAGTAGAAAATTGGACTAGATAGTGTTGAATATCTCTTTTAACTCTAAAATACTGACATTTCCTTTCTTTGAGAAAATTAAGTTTTAAACTGCTCAGTTTTAATATTGGAGATTTGTTATCTAATCAATTTTAACTCAAAAACTATATTAATAACTGTGGCCTTTGCCTACATTAAATTAGTATCTCAGTGCTTCTCTTTAAAAATCTTCTTCCAGTATTTTAAGAGCTTTCCAAAAAATATTAAACAAGCCTCCAATGGCAGTATAAGTGCATTATATGAACTTTTCTGCAGACACTTTATATTTCTAATAATTATTAGCTTATAAATTGGCAGTTTTCAGCATATCCACTTACAGTTTCCACTTATAATACAGTATTTATAATGTACAACTCTATATTGTCTGAGCAACTCTATTGAAGTTCTGTTACTATACAAATAAATCAGATTGTGTCAAAATCCACTGCTAGAAATCTTACTTTATTAAGTGTGTTCATTTCTGTCATTATTAATTTCTAGAAAGAGAAAAACACAATAGAAAAATAAATGTGTAATCAAAGACTACAATTCACAAAAGGCACCATGGCTTAAATTTTCATCTGCTAGAGCAATGTTCCATAATGCAATTTAATGTTCTCTCAAATTCAAACACATATGAAAATATAATGAAAATTTCTGTTTCCACTTAGTATCTACTCTAATTACCTGCATTTGCACCATGAATTTCTAAAAATTGCTTCTCTCTTGGAAATCTATGAACATTAAGAAGAGAATGTTACAGCTATTTTGGGTATATTTTTATCCTCCCAATCTGATATAACATCTTTTGAAAAGTCAGTCTATGCAGATTTTCATTCAAACTAGTCCAATGATATGGAGCAAATTAAATTAATTCTATGGATACATTTGTCAAAGGTTAGCGAGGATATACCAGTTGGAAAGATGTATTATATTTGAAAATTAAATGCTGTGTGTTAACTCTAATGATATTGTTCTCTGATTTATTCAATTTGAAAGTATAGCTATGGAAAGGTCAGGCACCATTCTTCATGAAATAACAATCTAACCATATCTTAAAGGTTAGGGTTATTTGTATGGCAGAGAACTGGTCAGAAATGGTATTTTTTTTTTTTTTTTTTTTTTAGTCTTAAGGACTTCAAACCACTTTATAGCTTTTCTAGCCAGAGGCAAGCAAACATTGAGAAACTTTGAAATTCCCTAGGAACTCCTTTCTTACCCACTCTGCCCATCATCAGGGTTCAGTTTACATTAAAGAGGAAGGGGAGACTAACTCAATGCAGAAATGTCTGTGTTAGCGTATATTCTTCTGCTGATAATCATTCAACCCACTCACCCACCATTCACTTTTATTTTCTGGCTTATTCGTTCATTTAGCAAATACTATTTTGAGTACCTACTGTGTACCAAGCTCTAGTCTATGTGCTGGACCAAAATGAACAGGTCTATTTCTTATGGTGCTTACATTAAAATACTGCATAAAAATGTAATTTTATATAAAGATTTATAGAATATTAGCATTAAAAGGCATCTTAAGAAATCATTTAGCCCATCATCCTTATTTTAGTTGTGAGGAAACTCAATTCTAGAATAGGGAGGATGATATCTCACGATTACACAACTAATGTAGGTCCACAGTATGTATGATGGCAGTGATTGTTTCACTTCTCTGCATATCCATTAGTATAATTACCTATTTACCTCTGCTTTTTAAAAATGTCCCTTTTCTCTTATTCTTTCACTATGTTCTGGCTATTCTTTTACTGTGATGAGGATGACCTGGATGAGTGAGTTATACTTTTCAGTTTGCCCTTTTCTGAGTCACCTTCAATTTCAGGTTCTTTAATTGTCTGACACCATAGGAACAATCTTGGCTGCAAAGGAGGCCAGGTGAATCCCCAAGGTTTACTGCTCTGTGCTTCATTTCTCTTCTGTTGCTAACTGTGAGACCATTTGGCAATAGTAGACCTAGAGCCTTAAGATAATTAGTTCTTCCTCAGAATGGCATGGTTTAAAGGACTGAAGTATGCAACATTTGTTTTAAAACCCAAATCTATCATTTGTAGAATTTGACCCATTTTAGTGGCTCTTCGATATATTTCAAAATAGTTCACATGAATATTCTTAATAAAGTGTTGTCTTTCTGTCTTGCTTCTGAATTATTTCTAATACCATCCCAAGCACCTCTTATCCCAATTGAAGAAAAACAAAGAAGCTTGATGGAAAACCATAAAATGCTGCAAATTAGGTATATAATAAATGATAATTTTAATTAAAGTGAATGAATTGTATTTAATGCAGTAATTACACATTTAATACATGGTAGTTTCATTTCTGTAGACATAAGTACACTTAGCACCTAACATTTAGAAAAAATTACTACACATTGAATCTCTTGGGCTTTTTCTAACATCCTAACTTAGTCATATTAATGTAAAAAGCCATATTCAAGTATGAGTTCTAAAAATATGAACTAAAAAAATTTAGTATGATTGGGAAAATTATAATTTCTACACATATATGTATATCAGACAATCTAAGTACAATGAAGTTGAAATATATATTAATAAATGCAATACAAATCCACAATGAGTTTGTTTAAATATATTAGAACAATCAGATCATAACTTGCTAAAATTTATTTATCAGCTTGGTATACATAATAAAACAAAAATCAAAACCGTATAGAACATAAAAATTAAACCATTGTGATAGTGTGATTTATAATAGGAAATGTATGAGTGCTGTCTAGAAAGTATCCAGCCATGTAATATAAAAAATAGAGGCATTGTATGACTGAATTATTTCCAGATTGCCTTCATATATTTTGGTATTTATCCATAGTTTCTGGCACAGATCTCTTAAAACCCTTGTAATTTCCTAAGTAATACACATTAACACAAGTAATATCACATGATTTTCCAGTATTGTGGAAAATAATTTGATAGTTAATAACC
This sequence comes from Craseonycteris thonglongyai, assembly GCA_004027555.1. Lineage (NCBI taxonomy): Eukaryota > Metazoa > Chordata > Mammalia > Chiroptera > Craseonycteridae > Craseonycteris > Craseonycteris thonglongyai. Next base: position 51,946 of record PVKE010002959.1, read on the forward strand.
AATAAGATGATTCTCTTTTTTTTTGACAGAAAATGAGTAAACAAATACCTTTGTTATGAAATTCAAAACACTTACAACCTTGATTCATTTCATACTTCTGACCTTATTTGTAATTAATATAATGATAATATCAATACCATAATATGATAAAGTGCAAGTGTCACTATCTTCTGGAACTTTCTTATATCTTTTTAAAGGGATTTAATATTCCCTTCTCTTCTATTTTCTTAGTCCTTTGAACACTTATTAAAGTGTTTATCATGGTCTACTCTCTATGTTAACTATCCATGTGCATCCCTCTCAACTACTAAGGCATTGGGTTTATATAAGCACTGTGCTTTTTTTTTTTTAAGGGTGCTTCAGAGAACAGGCAAACAGAGCTTAATAAATGTATGTTCTTGGGTTATACTTAACCATCTTGATTTATATTGCCTTTACAATGAAGGTAAAATTCTGAACAAAATTTTGAAAACCCAGGCTTAGAGTATTAGGGTTCTTTCATTGATAAGAAAAGACTACTCCCACTATTTGCTGTTTCTCATATTATAATTATATATTTGACTCAAAATTATGCTGCATTATACTGACCCCACATATTGGCCCTGTAAAATGTATGTAATGGAGAGAGTTAACATAGCAGATCTAATATTTCTCTTAAAACAGACCAGTTTTCTGGGTTGGCTCTTGACTTGTAACTCGGAACTTCGTTTTTGAAGTCCCTGCACTGATAAGGCTGTTTGTTTGCCTGGAACACTGACTTCACTGTAGCAGCCTGATTGATGGTGAGCATCTGCTTTCTTTCTGGGAATCTGCATTTTCTATGGATTTCTATAATTGTAGCTAATCACACAGGCAAAAAAAGGATTGTATGACCAGTTCCCAACAGAGACTTTGGTGAGTTTAAATTAGGCTTTACTGGACAGAAACAATGAATGTGCTTTCCTACATTTAGCTGCTAGAGGAAGGAGCAGTTCTGTGTGGTACCCCCTGAGAGGGAGTACTTTCAAATCCTATGCATGGATTATCCCAGACTTTGCCTATATGTATTTTCCCTTGCTGATACCGTTGTGCATCCTTTCACTATAAGAAACCATAGCCATGAGTACAACTGCCTCTGAGTTCTTTGAGTGTTCCCAGGAAATAACCCAATAGTCTTGGGACCCATAATGAAGAGAGAAACTAATTAGATCCATCTTGTTAGCTCTCTTAGAAACTTCTTACATTCCTTAAGATACTCTCATTACAAAAGATGAATACACCAGTGTTACACAGAAACATAAATTGTCCTTTATAATGTCTAACAATTCTTTCTTCTATCAGCAATTCGTATTTGCTCACAACAATGACATAGTTTAAGCACACCTTTGTCTAAGTTAAAAAATGACAGATTAAAAAATGTTAAATAAAATATATACTTTAAAAAGCTAAGTTGTGTTTTGAACAATACTGGAAAGATAATACAGTAGAGAGAAAACCAGGATGCTGGGGTGGCTCAGTGGGTTTAAGCACTCGCTTTGTAGCCCCGGGATCCAAGGATCGAATCCCAGCCCTGGCCCATGCAGACCTATATGCTGAACTGGGGTGTGTCCCCTGGTCAGTTCTTGCTGGGGCCATGTGGGAGGCCCAAGGCCCAGTTCCTACCATGTGCAGTCCTGTGCCCACTGTGAAATAAAACTGTATTGAAAACTAATGACATACAACTATGGAGACTGTTCTGGGCCCTCTCCATTCTCTCTGGCTCTCTCTGTCTATCTGTCTCTCTCAAAAACAAACAATAAAAATAAATATTTAAAAGAAAACATCACTGGGTTTTATAATCAGGTCACCATCCTGCCATTTCCCAGATATAAGACCAAGCAAAATCATTTAACCTCATTGGGAACCAATTCTGAATGTGTAAAATGGGACAATAAGACTTCCCTGCCACCTTTTGAGGAATGCTGAGAAGAGGAAATGAATGAAAGTGTGTTAAATATAGCTGAATATTGTTCTGTTTAATTAGAATTTCTTTATGTTATAATTTTATGTTTTAGGGTTAAACTTGGAAAAAGAATCAGGAAGATGTAGTCTCATTCAATCCTGACCTCTACATATAAGTTTAGAGCTATTCAGGCATGCAACTTCAGCTTGGGGAAAAAACAAAGAATTAGAAATATGAAGAGAAGTCAAAATAAATAGCAGCTGCTCAAGAGTAAGAAAATAATTTCTAAATTATTTTTTAAATGCCTCAGAAAGCCCTCAGAATGTATCTCATTCAACTAAAAACAAAAACAAAAAAACCACACAAGAAGTTTGATAATTATCATGCAAGGATCTCTTTCTCTTTGAAGTATTTATTGTGAACCAGGCACTAAGCTGCTAATTCAATTACATATATTTTATGTAATCCCATGTTTCATCTTTGGTGCCAGACAGATGGTTGTGTAAGTGATGACATAGATGAGTACCAAGAATTGCAATATTAGAAGATAAAGTCTGAGAACTTTCTGTCTGAGAGGAGACCTGAAGTTGGGTATCACCATCTTGAAAGGATGGAGTGAGCTTAGACGATAAGGCAAATGGGTACTGCTAAGTTAATATCATGGATCTGCTAGATTGTATGTACTTGGGCATCAAAGATTGGGACTTGCAACAGCAGGAATCAGTGCAAGCCTACTAGGAGACATTCTAGTGTTCCCTCTTTCCTGGGCAAGAAAATAAAATTTGATCTGTTGGGGGCTGTAAACTCTGGAAGAGCCTAAATAATTAATGAGAAGGCAAAGTATAACCTAGAGTTATGAACTTCCCCTAACTGCAGTTAATTTAAGAAAGAAATGTAAGACCATTTGTGCAGCCTACTCTTTTAGGTGTGTTTATATCTGTTATACTGACTAGAAAGGAAGTAAATGACTAGAAAGGAAGTACAGAAATGTACCAAGATCCTGCACAATAAGGATAATAGCTTAAATATTTCTCATAGTGTATTTTGATCCCAGGAAAAGCTATTGGCCTCCAGTCCAAATTTGACATAAATAAAATATTACATGCTATACAAAAGTAATTATAAGGACTTCCCTCACCTTTTATTAAAAACTAAACTTTTATCAAATATTTACTATATTCATGGGAACTGGCTATTGTGTGCTATAATAAAAGACAAAAACCTACCCTGATTAACTTACATTTTAGCACAGGAGAGATAAAGAGTTAACTGCACATACAAATGTTTGTTTACGTACTATCTTAATTACGTATAATAATTTTTACAAAAGAGGAACAAAAACTATCAATGAATGGCAGACCTTTTGTCAACATAAATTAGATCAGATGTGAGAATGAGACCTTAGGGTAAAATAAAGCTTGCTTCTGGGAAATTTGAATTTAATTTTATATTAGCCCCCAGAAAGAGATCATCTTTCTCTTTACTGAACTTTTCCTCAGAGAAGCCTGGTACCAGTATTTTCTCTAGCTATTTCATTCCCAGATTAATGATCACACACACACACACACACACACACACACACACACACATAGTGAAAAAAGCAAAAAAAAATTGTAGGAAAGTGAATCCATACATAACTGGAGCCACAGAATTGTTAGCCTTGAAATTGGCCTACCTCTCATATGAACAATACATTTCTTTATTATTTTTGTGAGTTTCAATTGGGTTTTTGATATTTGCAGTTGAAAATATTTGCATTGATGTAGCCTTGCACAAGTCATTTAACCTCATTAATATTTTCATTTACAATATCAGCCCTAAGGATATTAGAGGTTTCTTATGAATATCTAATGAGATGTTTGCCTCTATGTATAGCAATCTATAAACTAAAGCACATTTTAAAGTCATTATTTAGGAATATGAACAAAAGAAAATAGTACCTTAATTAGGTTTCAGTTCATTGTTACTAAGAATCATGCCTATGCAAACTAAAATTGTAAAGTTATGGCTGGATATTGTTTTTCATATAGAATTCAGGAAAGAACCAAGTTTTATTTTTATGGCTACTCTCAATAATATAACTGGACATTTTATAAAAATTTAGTATTTCAACGTTTACTTTGCAAAAAGATAAGTCTCTGAGGGAGAATATGTGGAAAAAAAATTATACAATATTACAATCAGTCAATAAAGGTGAGCATTTTCTTGTTAAAATAGCATATATAACTATTTATACCATCACCAAACACAATGAAATTGTTGAATTTGGAAACATATAACATATTGAGAGGAGAACACAGAGTCTAGCATTGAGGTTGGGTACAGAAAAAGCACACTCGAGATCAGGGAAAAATTAACCAACCTGAAGAACTGGAAGTGCTTGTGATACGAGAGGCAGAAGTAAATGAAGTAGAACAATTGGTTGTGGAAAAGGCCAGAGAGGTTAAGTACTTATTCAATGACATTTTAGAAGATCTTGCTTCGGAGAATTTTCCAGTGGGTATCGGTACATAAATTCTAATGTCAGGTTTGCATTTTGTCTTCAAAGCTTTGCAAAGGTGTCCTTTTACTTTTAAGGAGCATTCCATTTATATTGGCTATTAAATTATCTCAATTTGCTCACGGCTGAAAAATAGAATTATGTTTTACAAAAAGACTAGTACATTGTTTTTATTTATTAAGATTTACTCATTAAATAATAAGATTATTATTATTATAAGATTGACCTTATAAACTAATATTATTTAAAGTATCAATATTTTCTAATAAATCCTTTTTGTTTAGCTTTTGCTTATCAACACTTGATAATGACAAAAGTTCCTCAAGAAAATTTCAGGAAAGGATATTGGTTTTATAATAATAGCAAATGAATAATACAGCTGATTAGATATTTTCTATTAATATTACTATTATAATGGTTCATAGGAAATTTTAAAGATATTGGATAAATGAAGAAAAAGGTTAAAAATATTGGATAAAATGGGAAAAGCTTCAGAGCTACCAAATGTTAGTAAATCTTCCTGAATCAAATATTTACCCAGACCAGGGGAAAAAGAGGAGTTTGTTAAAGAATCACAACTAAAAGACTGGATAATTTTTTAAAATATATTTTTATTTATTTATCTATTTTGACAGAGAGACAGAGAGAGATACAGAGACAGAGAGAGAACTGAACTGGGGGAGCTCCCAGTTCAGTATATGGGTCCGCACGGGCCGGGGCCAGGATTCAATCCTCGGTCCGGGCACTGCAAAGTGAGCACTTAATCCACTGAGTCATCCCGGCTTCCCCTGGATGATTATTTAGCAACCTAAACTATGGGAAGAAAATTGATCCTAGAGAAAGAACGTAATTATTATTTTTGTTGGAATTTCAGTGGTGGTAGAGGTTTGCATGAACCTATCACTACTCAGACTAATAGGGAAGTTTTTAGAGATTTGTAAAACAGGCTTTTTAAAAAGCCATCATTGCCTTAACGCATATAAATATGTTTTACTATAGGACTGGTCAGATCTTATACAGATGTCATAAAGAGAAAAAAAAAGCCTAATATAGACTTATGCTAGCGAGTATCAGTTTTTCTGAAACCTGAAAAGTAGTCACATAAAATGAAACAATGACAGATGGGTCTGTAATTAAATTATGATTTCTTGTTTGTTTTTAGTTACTTGAGTTCTGAATTTATTTCTCTCTCTTGCTAATAGAATTCCTGTTATGCTGCTTTCTTTTAAAAACAAAGACCATACTTACATCTTATCAGTCATATTTTGTATTCAAACTACTGAGTTATTATCAAATCATTACCATAATAGAAAGAGATTTAGTATTCAAATTTAGGATTGGCACTCTCAAGATATATACATATTACCTTAATGAATGAACACAAATCAAATCTTTCATTAAGCACACACAACACAAACACCCCACCTTAAATGCCTTGGTTTCAGAAAAAAAAATATTATTTTTTATTATGTTGAAGCAAATTTAAGAACTGAGGTTTAGGGAATTGCTATGAATAATATAAAAGTTATAAACCATAATAGAATTTGACAAATATAAAATATAATCAAGTATTTCCAAATGTTCTTTGGCAATCTTAAAATACTACCAAAGTAATACAATAGTCTTTCAAATTCCATGACATTTTTCTTTAAAATAAAACATATCACTTTTTACCACTAGGAAACATTTCTTACTTTTGCATAGGAAATACACTTGGTATACTGTATTTGGAAAAAAATGACTGAAAGAGTTATTACAGAGCAGGATAGAGAGTATGATAAATCAAACTTCAAAATGTCTCATTTGGGTGAAGGTGATATTGCATACTGGTTAAACAGAGATCTATTTCAATTCCCAGATCCCCCACTTAAGAATTATGTAAGTTGGAGCAAGTTACCGGAATTTCATAAGCTTCAGTTTTCTCATGTGCACGATGGGGGGTGGGGGTGGGGGGGTGGAATCACGCTTTCTTATTAGTGTTCCATAAACTAATATGTTTAGCTATGGGCTTCTAAGGCCTGAAAGGAAGAAAAATGTGCTTTCTACTTACTGCTAGCAGGCCAAGAAATAATAGAAGGAGAATAACACTTCTGAGGAAGAGTGATGAAGTAATTATCTCAGTGAATATGAATGAGTGTATATGATTGGAAAGCTGACTGACCTAAGATAAGCATCATTATGATTTAAAAAATTAAAAACCCATCTGGAAGAAAGACATACCTTTGTGGACACCAGACTAGGATAGCTGTATAACAGAAAATAGTATAAGATAGATGAAGTTTGTATTTGAGATGAAGCAGGAAGGGGACGGGATGTTACAATCAGACTCGGAATGAATGCTACCTTGGCTATGCATTTAATGAGTGATGATGGCACGCATATATAGGATAGGTTGTATGTTCCTTAGTTTACCTGCTAAATTATCCACATGAGGTTGTTTTTTAGAGTAAAAATAGATAGATTCACACACATAAATGATGATCTTGTAATACTGATGGAATACAACAATAGTCATTTTATAGTCATTCTCACAGTGACAGTTACTCCCAACCTGAATCTATTTACCCTGGGGATAGGTCTGTGAGTTCACAGTCCAGGCAGTAGGTAAGTTTGTTGTTTGAACAAGAGCAAGACTCAAGAATTACTTACACAAACATTAATGAAAGTGAGTAAGAGCTGCCTTTAGCCTTTCAAACTCCCCGGGCCTTTCAAGAAAGACCAGAAACAACTATTTCTGCATTTGTAATTGTTATAACTTTGAAACTTCCCGATTACTTTTCAATTATATTACTAGCTTCTTGTCTGTTCTGTTACTACTAGCAATACAAACTCTATTTAAAAAGAGCAGAGGGAAGTTAGAAACACTGTATCCTCTGCAGAATTTTTAGCATAGGATCATCCCTTGAAAAGTAGTAGCCATGAATAGAAAGGCAAATGGACCAAATAGCTGAGATTTAAACTTAAAGAAGAAAAAAAAAAAAAATCAATATAAAGGCAGTCTAAGACCAAGCAGGAATTCCTAGGTGTGGGGAATATCTGTTTTTTGAGATGTCATTCTGTAACATTATTTGCCAAATCTATAAAGTCTCACTACATGAAATTGTCATTTCAAAATGGGATAAGCAAGGTTTGAAATGGTAGCTTTGGTAATTGCTTCCCTCTTCCATATGTCTAAATCAAACAAAGTCAAATTGGAGCAGTTGCCCTATTGCTGGAGGTGATAGCAGTTACATGGAGAAATTTTGTCCATTATAACATGGAACTTCATAAATCTCAGTTTTTTAGAAAAAATGTTTTCCAATGGTTATGGTTCTTTCAAGAGAATTTTTTTTTCTTTCTAAATTTATTCTCAAGCTACTTTTAAAACTATTTTATTAATAATCATTCCTATTCAATTTGAGTTTGTCTTATTTTAATGATTGTATATGCTAAATAACCTTGCCAGAGGAGAATTCCTACAGAGTTCAATCACCAAATTAACATACCTTAAATATTTTAAGCTTATATATATATAAGCTATTCCTATCTTATTAAGTTTCACACTTTAAAAATCATGTCTTATAGTAAAGATAAAATCTTAGGCATTTAAACAAGTATTGAAGGCTTGACAATTAAATTATGTTTTCTAGTAGTATGTTTATATGGTAAATAATCAGTATTTTTATCATTTATTTATATGGTAAGGAGAAAATATTAATAGCTGTTCTTGCAATATCATATTAGTTATATATCTATCTCTATCTTTTTCTATAGACAGATGGATAGCTAGGTAGGTAGATAATATAGAACTGTATTATGTGAAATGGTACAAGGGTTTCTTTCCTTTAAACGTTATATCTAGAAGACTACTGCACCTTTTGTTGCCAAAGTTTCTAGGAAAATATTTTGAGGTCATTAAGTGGCTAACATATGGAATCAAATTGTGCATTGGAAGCTACCTCATTTCAACTTCCAGATCACACACTTATAATCAAATAAAGTTTTAAGTTATCATTAAAGAGTAAATACAGATTACCTAGTAATGACCATGAGCCTAAGAAATTTTTCAGGTTTATCAAATGATAAAACCAGGACTACATCTAAAATATTGTGTGTGTGTGTGTGGGGGGGTGAGCTAGCTAAGGAGTGTTAGCCATGTAGACATAGTAATGCCATTAAAATGTTTTAGAACACTCTAATATTAAAAAAAAAAGAAAGACACCAAAAAACCCCACAACGCAACATCTTATTGTTCAGATGAGCTTTAAATTACCCAAGCAGAGTAATGGGTAGTGTGATTCTCCATCGTCATTGGAATATATACAAATTTTTTAAACACTCACTTCTGTAGTAGCCAAATCTACATAAAATATGAGGGTACAAGGCTGTAACTAAATAAAATAACTTTGATTCATTTGCTTTCCAAAGCATTTTAAAAGTCTGGGTGAGAGAAACTGTATAAAAAAAATCCCAAAGAACAGGTTTTCTGTCTAGTTCTTTAGCTATTATAATTTCTCTATTAAAACAAGACTATTTAAAGCACTATATTTTTAGACCTCAGTAGTTCATACCTTTGCAGAAATGTTTTTATCACATTTAAGTTTAGTGTAGAGTCTTCTTTTTCATTGAGGCTAATATAAGCAATTCTTACATAAAATAAAGTTCTAAAAAATTCTATAATTAGTTGGTAGAAGACAATCATTTTCAGAAATTGGTGCACTGCCAGGAGCTCAATGAATGTGTGACTGTATTTACTCATTGCTTTTATCTTTACTATCCATATAATTTGATGACTTAAGTTAAGCCACTTGTAAATAGTCTTCTGAATAATGAGCTTATTGATTTGTATATATGAGGGCTGTCTGGAAAAAATTCATCCATAAATGCCTCTATTTTTCACATTTCATGGCTGGATACTTTCCAGACAGTCCTCATATATTCTGGACACTAAGCACTAGTGTGTTTGTTACATTTGGCAATATTTCCAGATTTCAATCTCACAAGCTATAACAAATATGATTACAAAAGATATTAGTATAAGCTACTTTAAATGTTTTAGGAAATAGAAAAGAACATATATATAAAATTCAAATATTTAATTAAGGATGATTAATCAAAAATTTTAAATACAAATAGAATATATTATACATAGTACCTAAAAATTTGTTTGGGAGTGTGAAAAAACATATTCATCATAATAACTTCCAAAAAGCTTATAATTATACAAGGCTCAGAATTGTGTTTAAAATCTTAGTTGTAGCATTAAATAATATATACACTCATTTTGCTGTGTGGACTAAAATACAATTTAAAAATATTATCTTCTTTTAATTTTAGCTTATACTTTCTTTAGCATTTTTTAAGAACATTTTTTTAAATATATTTTTTATTTATTAATTTTTGACAGAGAGAGAGAGAGAGAGAGAGAGAGAGAGAGAGAGAGAGAGAGAGATACAGAGAGAACTGAACTGGGGAGCTCCCAGTTCAGCATGTGGTTCCACACGGGCCGGGGCCGGGATTCGATCCTCGGTCCCTGGTTGCTGCAAAGTGAGCGCTCAACCCACTGAGCCATCCCAGCTTCCCCTGTTTAGCATTTTAAAGATATGTTTACATCATAAAACTTACCTATACATTACCAGAATGAAGATGTTTTCCATTGGAAAATGTGAGTAACTTAAGCTCTCATTTTATCATATTGTAATTTTTGTTAAGTGTATAGTTTCTGTCTTGGAATCCCTGGTATCCAGCCTTTATAGATAATCCAATATCTTGGGTGGAGAATAATAAATAATATATTTACTATTTTAATCAATTCTGTGATGCTAATCTTTCCATATCTTTATTTCATAACAATGATATTTAAATTGTTAAAATTAAAGATGCTAATTCTGCCCTATTCAATATACGTATCTCTTAGAATTACAATAATGTAAAGAGTATTTTTTTTGTTTCATAAAACCTCCAAAACTAGTGTTCTATAACAATTATACCAAGAAGTTATTGCAAGTAATTATCTTGTATTTTCTCACATAAAATAGCTTTTGAAAATTACTTTTATAGTTTCAGATGAAGCATGAAGAAAATAGTATTTCAGGTCTTTTCCTATGAACTGATGCCCTTACTAAGGTAGATTTTTAACATGATTATCTAATCATAATACTAATTTAGAAGATAGCGTTTGTAGTACAATATTACTAATACTCACAATTGTTTTACTGTTTTAAGTTTGTAAGGAATAATATTTTAATATTTGCAAGGAATGAAGTGACATGTATGACAATAAAAGAAACCAAAATATTCACTGAAAAGTCATGACGTGGAATAAATCCAAGTAATATTACATTGGAAATGTACAAAATCTCTTTTAAAAGATTGTGTATTCTTTAGAAAACAAACTTCCTTTCCTCCCTCCCTTGTCTCCTCCCTTCCCTCCCTCTCCATCTATTCCTCCTTTCCTTCTTTCCTTTTTTCCTTGTTTCCAAGGCTGAATTATATCCCATTGTGTGAATGCACTAAAATGTACCCAGCTATTCTCAAAATGATGGACTATGAATTTATTTTCAGTATCTTATCACTATCAACAATGCTTCAAATATATAATCATACATATGTCATTAAGCACTGGTATTTTTACATCTTGTGAAAGATTTCAAGAAGTAATTTGCTGGGTCAAAGAGTACATAAATTTTCATTTTAGCAGATGTTGCCAGAATGTCTTTAAAATAGTTGTTCTCACCGATATCTTAAATGTTCTCAGATAAGAAGAGGGAAAAAAAAAGATAAACATGTGCGATGATGAATGTGTTAAATATAGGGTGAATCTTATCAAACTACTATGATGTACACTTTAAATATCTTACAATATTATATGTCAATTGCATCTTAATAAAGCTGAAAAAATGGTTACGAAAATACCCACTGCCACCAACAACGCATGCAATTTTTCCTGCATCTCAGCCAGCAATTACTGCTACAGGTTTTCAAAATGTTTGTGCAAGTCTAAGGGATATAAATAGTTAACTCATTTACTTAAGTTGTAGTCTAACAAATAAAAACTTTGACTATCTGGTGATACTTATTTTTCATTTGAGTGTGTTTACTTTGATTTTTTTTTTCATGATTTGCATTGTGTGCTTTGTCTCCTTCTTGGCATTTGTTAAGAGCTTTTTGCATATTTAGATATTATAACCTACTGTTTCTTCCTTGTATTTCAAATATTTTTTTCTAAGCACTTCTATTCTTAAAAAAGATATAAATGTATAAAATAACATGTCTAAATCTTGACCACTTTTTGATTATTTATAAATTTAGTATTCAACACATACCCTAAAAAGAAATAACCCTATCTGGCATAAAATTCTACAAATGGAAGAGCTAGAATATCATCAATCATGAAAAAACTCATGTTTGTTTTCTCCTGTTTGAAAATATTTCAACAAAGAAATGAAATGGTAACAGTGTAGAGGACATTTCAAATTTTGATTTTTTTTTCAAGGAGATAGCTGTTTCCCCCACAAAAAAGATATGGAACCTTAAAAATAGAGGGTAACTGTCTTCTGCGCTATGAAACCAACTATGTTGGTATCTAGTCCAACCTCTGTGGCTTTATCTTCCATTCTAACTTTCCATAGTAGTTCATCAGGCTTTTTTCTAAAAAATGTATTGCTCTGGTTGGCTAAACAAAACACAGCTAATTAAATTGGAAAAATAACTTTGTTAAGCATGTGTATTTGTATCTTTCTAATCTTAATTTGTATAAATATAAAATTTATACTACTAATCAATGGATTTGTGGCAATGAAAGACACTACTCCAGTATAAAACTATTTTAAATGAAACTAATTTACACCAAGAAACAGTAATAGGTTTATTAAATGTTTTAGCATATGTATTTTCAATTATACATACTGCCATCATATATATGTATATATGTATGTATATGTATGTATATATGCATGTATTTACATGCACACATACACATGCATAAAATGTCATGCTTGACTGCAAACATAAATCCATGAAATAAGTCAGACAGACATTAAAAGCCTAATTTTATACTTGAGGACAGATATTTAATTAAGTTCAGAGATATGACTATTCTGAATAGTCAATAAATAAATGAATTAATCTAGGCCCATGTCCCAGGTAACTGATGCTAAGTTCTAACCATTAAATGTCAAGTTACAGTATAAATATGAATTGAAAAATAATTCTTAAGTTAAAAATAAAGTATTAATTCTTTTTCCTGTACCTTTAAGAAAAACAGTTCATAAAATTTCATGAAACTGCTCTTATTATTTGTTTAACCGATATTTTCATTGCAATGACTTAGTGCTGGTATTTTAGTTTTTCAGGTCATTGATTTAAAGATGTGGTTATATTTGCTTTGTCCACAAAAAAGGACACAATTTGGTTACTATTCTCTCACCAGTTTATACTGCTGCCTCAGTAATGAGATTATCTTTATTTGTATCGTTTAATCTGGCCCTTTACTCATTAAGAATTTAAATAATATATACCGTAACAAAGATATACCATTAAGAAAGTTATAATGTCTTTAAAAATGGAATGCCTGTTGGCTTCTTGTGTTTGTTTTCCTCTATTTCTACTAGCTTCAACTACATTCAGGCTCTGGAATGGGGTTGCCAGGTCTAAATTCCTGATTTCATCACTTGTTTGTTACTTAATACTTCTAATTTTTATTTCATCATTGATTAAAATTCACAGGATATACCATATAAATAACTAAAATTGGTTCATTGAATATGTTTCCTAGATCCACTTACTGTGACTACCTCTAAATACCATTATTGTTGCTGGAATTTATGGTGTTTTCTTCTTGGTTGAACCTCTTCTTGGTTAGTCTTACAATGAACAAAATATATCTTCATCCTTACTGTGTTGACCTTCTCTCTCATTTAAACATTTGTTTATTAACTGGATCAATATTAGTGATAGTCACCCCTAGTTAATAAGAACTGCTATTAAGATGTCCATATATTCACTCTTGTGTGCCTGTAAGGTTAATTGTTAGTCATTAAAAATTATCTTGTAAGTATGTTGAGAGCCTTAAATATTCCAGACTTTTTCTTATTGTTAGTTTTATCATCAATGTTTTTTTGTTTAATCCCTTACTATGCCAGTAATGGGTCATTGAGCATAGGATAACTTCACAGAGGGGCATAAGGAATCCCGTTTTTTGATCTTCCCATTACCGTAGTGCAGCATGTACTTGAAACTCATTTTAGAGTTTTTACAATGCATAATTACTGTGAAGGACTGCTGTTCCACCAACATAAGCTCATTTCACAAATGATTCTAAATTGGACTTCCAGTAAATTTTAGAAATGCAGAAAGAATTCATCATGAGTAAGATTTCTGGAAGTCATTTACCCATCACAATAGTGAAGAGGAGTGTAGAATCATGTTCCTCAGGGGGATATTAGATTAGTAAGTAATTATATTAAAATGTACACATAAAATCATTATAATCCTCTCTTACCACTGCATATTCATAAGAATAAATAATATCTACCATCAAATAATAAAAACTATACAGTATTTTAATAACAATTATTATATTTAAATCCCACTTTTGAAAACCTTTTACATAAAAAGACATTTGATTGTTGAATACAATGTATTTTTTCTAAATCAAAAGGGTTTTGCAAGTTATAGTAAATTGGGGAACCATAAGGAAAGAAGACAAACACATTTTTAAATGCCTGAGGAAAAGAAATGGAGAGAGAGAACTTTGAATGTTCAATTGTTAGATATATATATATATATATCATATAATTCATGATTTAATAATTTCCATCTTTCTAAGTCATTCTCGCAGTTACCTCAATTAATTAGTGGGAAGTTAATATTCATGGAAATATAGTAAAATCTCTTTGATAGTGACACAGTAAATACTTTTTATTATATCTTCAGTAAAGTCTTAAATGAATGCTTTTTCAGTCAATGACCAATGAAAAACAGAATTTTTTAATAATAATTTCTTTTTAGACAGGAGTTTGTAAAATAATACATTTACCCTCAAAGAGCAAATATGAGGGTTTAGTGCTTACTTGTTAATAAAAATGAACACATACATGTTGCTTGCTAAAAGTTAGAGTTAAATAAATTGGATAGAGAACACTTCTTGTACATCACCTAAAGATACTCTAAGATTCTCAAAGATTTGAACTTATTTTCTGGACAATATTCATGTGTGGCTTAAACAAATCTTAGCTGCTCATATAGTACATAGCTAAGCACACTTCTTTCAGTGGACACTAGCATATATACATCTTTAAATGGCCTCTGAGAGGTTAGAATTAGTGATTTTTCTATCCAAAGCTGAGGTCTCACATATGATCTCTGTAGTGAACCAAATCCAAGTTCATGGAGGGAATCTGAAGTCTAAATCTGAATACTAATTATGGAGGAGCAGGAGGATGGTCAGATATGGAAAACAGAGCCAAGAATTGGAAGCAGTCAGACATAAACTCCAACTGGTAGGTTGTCAGAAATGAGTGGTACAGGTAATAGGACATTAGACAAAAAGTTGGCTTATAATTAGTTTTTATGGGCAAGCTGAGGCAAGATATGTGGCTTGGTTATTCTAGTTTATAGAGGTGAAGCATTTTTTCAGGGTTAGGCTGACTGGATATACCATTTGAAACAGGACAGAAAATAATAGTACTGTCCCATTTCAAATAGCATGTATGGTCAGCCTAATTGCACTGGGCTAAATTCAAGGTGTCAGTAGGCTGAACACATGTACCATTGGAAACAGAACAGTAGCATTGTTTTCTGTCCTACTTAAAATGGTGCATCTGGTCAGTCAATTCAGGGTTCACATTGTAAATATATTTATGCTTTTAGTAATAAGCAGAAATTGAAACAGTTCTGTCAAAATAAATAAACACAGAACAATTAAGTTGTTACATTCAAAGGATTACCGGTATATCAGTTATTGTTCATAGTATTTGAATTCTCAAGAGTGACAAAATTAATTCTGGACCAGTGAACACACAATGGAATATATAGATGATGTATTATAAAAATACATACTTGACACCTATATAATTTAACTAACTAATGTCACCCCAATAAATTTAATAATATAAGGTAACACATGTTACTAATCAAAAGTAGAACTAATAAGTTATTTTCTAAGCAAGATACTAAAAATGGCAAGAGAGATAAGTCACCTAAGCAAGTATGTAAATGATAAATTCTTTAGGAAAGAGATGAAAAACATTTCATACAGGAAGGATTTTATGCAAGAAAGGTAGCACTTTCATTTCCTGAAATAAGAGTCCTTGCTAACTTCGTATATGTCAGGTACTATGAAGAAGGAGAGGTATCGGTTAGAACTAATGTGGTGAAGAGAGTTATTACACTTTTACCTGAAGATCTGAAAGAGATTAGAAGTAGGTTGGGAAAAGCGATAAAAGAATTTGTTCAAAGGCCTTGAAATAAAGAAGACATTAGTGTGCATGAGAAATACACACTATAGAACAACCTCAATTGATGTGTATTAGGATGATGGAGAGGGTTCTATAAGATGAGGCTGAGAAAGAAAGTCCAAAAAGTGCAGGATCATCTAGGCCAAGATAAACCATAGTTAAACCTTATTGTAATGTCTATAAATTAATTATGACTTGAACAAATTATAATTATGAAAACTTTGTTCACTATGAAGCCAAGATTGTGCTAGAATTATAATTCCTGTTTATAATTACTGTTGTGACAACTATGCCAATCCAAAAATAATGTTTCTAAAGTAGAGTTAAAATGATTTCTCCTATTTTTTTAATACATTTTCAAAGTTTAACAAGTTTGCCTACCGTATTTTGTTTATTTCCTCTAGCCCTCCTATTCAAAGGACTCTGCTAGTCTCCATTTTGGATCGGATGGTCTATAAGCCAATTGCTGAGATTTCATTTTAGGACAGAATTTCAATACTGAACACTTGGTTTCACTATTTACTAGATCATATACCCGCTCATTTCTTAATTCTATCTTTCATTTTATTAGTGATTCCCATAGTGAAGATATTTTGGAGATAAATGTCCTAGGCCTTCACACATGTAAAATAATCTTTATCTTATCTTTGATAGTTTTGATAGACTTTGATAGTTTATCAGGGTACAGAATTCTAGGTTAATTATAATACTAGCTTAAAGCTTTAAATATTTTATCCATTCTCTTCTGGAATCTATCTTTATAATGAGTAGTCTGATGATAGATTTTCTGGGTTCTTTTTCAGGTTAATTAAGTTTTTTTTCTTTTATGGAATCTCTTTATATTTTGTTTCTGGTAATTATACAATCATAAATTTATATATTGACTGTGAATTTGGTTGGATCTATCAATCTGAATACTGTATACTATGCATAAGATATTGAATGTGCAGTATTATCCCCTTTATTTTGTATTATCATTTTTTTCCTCTTTTGTATTATTTTCTAGTTGGACACTTTACTTTTAAAACGCTAAGAAATAATTTCGGGCATTTTATTTTTTACTTTTCAGATATTAGTTTCTTTTTTACTATGATTGTTTTATTTTCATAAGAACATGTTTTTGTTGTCTTGTTTTTCATTTTTTAATGAATGCCTTATCTTCTAGGATCGGCATGGAAACAAATAAAAGTTGTTTTTTATTTATTAGCACTACTTTTGTTGTTATTTCTTTTGGGCCTTTGTTTTCATATTGCTTTCTGACATCAAGTGTTGGGTGATATTTGATTTTCCATGCACACTTAGTGATGAGACAACTAAAACCTGCTTGGGAGCTCTGAATAAGATGGTGGGATTATTGACTAGAGGTGAGAAAATTTGATTGTTGGTGATTTGGCAAGTAACTGGGTGTTTTTGTTTTTGTTTTGAGAAAACCCACAAATGACGGAATGTAGAGATATTTGTTTGTAAGAACACTTTGCTAGCTGCTCTAGATCTACTCAGATGATTTGTTTATTTTCCTTAAATAAGTAACCCCTCCCCCACCACCTTTCACACTTTTCACATACTTTTTTTTTTTTTTCTTCTTCTAGGGTGTTAGATTCCTGGATGTTGAAAATTCTGTTCATATAGTGGAAGGATCAACAGCTTCAAAAATAACTTTTCAGTTAACACTCATGTTTACAGTCTCATACCTATCAGCTAATATCCATTAACCCATATTTTCTAAGTTACATGTTCCTCTGGGGGTCTACAGAACAGGTTCTTTCTTTTGCAAGCCACATGTTCCTCTGCCTGTCTGATAAGCTGCCAGTGTTCCCCACAAACATATCAGTTATTCCTCTTCCATTTCCTCTTCATCTTCTAGAAACATAAAAATCTCACATCTGCAGAGGACATTCAATCCCTTCATTGTGGTCTTGGGGTTTATATCCTTTTAAAAATTCTTTCACTGCTATTTCAATGGCACCTCATGTGGGTGAGCTAATTTTTTTAAATTGTAAAATCAGGGGAAGCCGGGATGGCTCAGTGGGTTAAGCGCTCACTTTGCAGCGCTGGGGACGGAGGATCGAATCCCGGCCCCGGCCCGTGCAGAACCATATGCTGAACTGGGGCGTTCCCCCAGTTCAGTTCTCTCTCTGTATCTCTCTCTCTCTCTCTCTCTCTCCTCTCTCTGTCAAAATAAATAAATAAATAAAAATATATTTTTTAAAAAAATTGTACAATCAACCAAGAATTTATGGAATTTCAAGTTTCTTGCAGGAACAATTGACTGAATAATGGCAACATTTACCAATGTGAAAAAACAGGAAGAGAAGCAAAATTTAGATGAAAGATTACATACTGAAAATTTGTGAAAAACTGAGGATATCTTTCTGTTCTCATTAATGTATGCTTTGATAAACCAAATAAGCAAACACCTAATTAATTTACCATTAAAATAAGCACTTTTTCAAAGCAAACAAAAAATACTATGAAAATTTAAGTAATATCTTTTTCTTTCTTCCAATTTAAATTTATAATTGAAGGAAAATGACAACTCACATGTGACAAAGGAAGATTACTGGTAGTTTCACAATCATATTTTCTTTATTGGAACTAAGATGTGGACCATCGATGTGATTATATCAATCAGTAAAACAATGTCTGCTCGTCTTCAGGAGCTTGGCAAGAATCCACACTGCTTCTCAATTGTCTGTGCACATGTGAGTGATTTTTGAGAACAAAAGGTTGGGAACATTGTCATTCATGTGTCCTGAAACAGGTTGTTTGGTCCTTAGTTAAAACAGCTGGAATTTACTTTGATGAAATGTATGCCAGGCATTTTATGCTGGCAGAATCTGTTCTGCTTCAATAGTGAAGGGGCTTATTAATTTTTGTTCTTTTACTTTAAAAGCAAGTAAATCCATAACACCTGGCACCTGTCATGTCAAACTCAAAAACTATAAGTGATGGCACTGTCCATATCTGGGGATCTGATAGACAAAGTCATGGGAATTCTTTGCTTCTAATTATCACCAAGTGATGCATGTCTGTTCCAGAGTTAGCACTATTGGAAATAAAGAAAATATTTTTCAGACTTTCTTTCTCCAAATGCCAACTCTACTCAAATACTGAAAACAATGTCACCCCCCCTCCAAAAAAAAGAACCCTAAAAAGTAATATAGAGGAATATAAAAACAATTATTCATATAACTACCAGTTCTCAGGCTGTTGTCACTGACCAAAATAAGTAACTTGTAGGAGAATAATATACAACAAGGATCAAGCAACTGTTTAAATGAAATTCAAATGATAAACATGAAAATCTTCTAAGACCAAGATAAGCACTTTTGATCATAGCATGGATTAATTATATCAGAAATATAAAATTCCTTAATACATTCCATTGCTTTTCTGAGCCTTCTTCCTAATCCATTTGAAATTCTGATTCCAGGTGAAATTTCTTCAAATAATGTATATATTTTTATGTCTCTTGCCTATTTAAATACCATCAGGAGCTCTGTACTAAAAAGTACAAAAGTATCATAGCAGTGAAAAAATCTCAGAAATCTGGCTCCATTCCAGATTCCTATGAATTCTCTGTTCCTCCAAAAATAGTAATATATGTTGTCCTAAATATATGTTTTGTCTCTTATTTGAAAACCTGGGCTTTACTTTTTTCCACTTTATTTGAGGAACGATCAGTTACCTGCTTCTAAACATCCTATATATCCAGCATGCCTCATACTTCTTCTGTTTCAAACACTATAACCCTCCTTGTTCCCTAGGATTCCTTTTTCTTAGTTGGGTGCTAGACTCTACTAGATTTCTGGATATAATTTAGAATTATATTCTCCCCCCACTCCAAAAATAAAAAAACAAAAAACAGTATAGAGTGAGTGGTGCAGGACTCTAGCTTTTTCTGGTGAGTCAAGTCATCAGTTCTATTTGATTCTTTATTGAACATTATCATTTGACCATTATTATATTACCTATATTTTAAACATTAGTAATTCTAAAACGACAGGTTTATTTTTAAAGAACTAAAATAAATGAACAACCAAAATATTTAAAACACGGGAAGTGTTAGTGTTATCATTTTTTAAATATGTTTTCATGCTTAAGCTATTCTCACACAGTTTTGTCTACCACTGTCCTAGATATCTGCAGACCCTTGATTGCTAAGTAGTAGTTCAGTATTTAAGCCTTGCTTTTCTCACTGTAAATTTCTATGCCTTCCTCATTCTTTCTTCTACAATAAACTAAACCTTTATTAAAGAATCAATCAGAAAATCTGAAGCCATAGATTAGAACAAGTCTGGAGGGTTTTTTGCTTGTTTAATCTTGGAGTAAACAGGGACTTCTTTGCATGATAACAACATAGGACATAAAGCAATTTGAGTGTGTAAACAGTTTTGGAAATTTTAATATATATGCCATTCAGTGTAGAAATTCTACTTTTAATAATTGTCCTTATAAATATAATTGCTCATATATTACATACACATATATTTCTATGTATCTATATATCTATATACACACATACACATTATATACATATGCATACACAATTTTATATTTTACAAATTTTCTTTGTAGTTGCAATTATTCAAGTGTATATACACATATTATATATGTACACATTTATATATACACAGTATGTAGAGATACTTGTGTGTATGTGTATATGTATGTATGCACAAACACACATTTTGCAACATAAAAAACAAAAAACAAAAACAGTAACTAAGTGAAAATAGTCTAAATTCCTAAGAATAAGAAAACCTTAAACTATTATTTGATTACTTCTATACACTGGATTATTAGACTGCTGTTAGAAAGAACATGGAAGACTTAATATGCTGATACTGAAGAGATGTTCAGAATAAGAAGAAAATACATAATGTAATAATTAAACAGAATGTCATATACTATTATAACTTATGCATAAAACTGAATTCCATTTCATGTTTAAATAATATGGAAAGGATTTGGAGAAGGAACTAAGTAATTATACTATTTAAAGTTACAGGTGTTCCTAAAATTAGTCTATTTATTTTACTGATCAACCTAAATCTGAAGTTGCCTTATCGCCAGAACTGGCTTTGGTCTCATGATGTTCTCTTCCTAACCACAGGTGGATATATAAATCCCATGTTTCTATTCATTCTTGTTAAGAAGCATTACTCCTAAGTCATCAATATTTTCATTTCATATCACACTGTTATAAGGTAGACTCTATATGATAAACCTAAAATAAAAAGCAGAAAAATACTGAAGGATGAATTTGTCTTATTTTATGATTGCTAATTCAACAATGTTTTAACTAAATCACATGCTAACTCACATTTGAAAAAAATATTTAGGTTAGAAAATGTAAGGATAGATAATCATTTTTATTTTATTACAATACTTGCTCTTTATAATATTTTGTTCTTTAGTAATGCTGCTTAATGAAGATAATAAATTATCTCAACTACATCTGGAATCAAAAGTATAATTTTTAGAATTTTACATTATTCATGTGAATTTTTTTGTTTGATTTTTTGCCTTGTACCTTTTCATTGTTGTTAAATTTATTGAAGTGACATTAATTGATATCAATTACATTGTTTCCAGGTGTACAATTCTATGTTATATTGTCTATGCATCGCATTATGTGCTCACCACCCAAAATCAGCTCACTTTCCATCACCATATGTTTGATTTTTATCCCCCTACCTACTCCCCCCTTGTACTTTTTTAACCTTCTGCTAATTGCACATTTGTAATCTTGGCTAAGAAATGTTAGCTACTGTTTTGAACCTCTCAATGAAAACATAGAGTCTTCATTATATATTCTTGACAAGTATCTCAGAAAAGAGAATGTCATCTTTCATTTATAAAAGACTCAAGTGAACAATGTTTTATTTCTTTACTATATATTTCTTTACTGTAAATAAAATGTACTGAAAATTTATTATACTGTTGTAGGCTCTCCCCCTTCTCTCTATCTCTCTCTGTCTTTCTATGTCAAAAACAATAAAGATAAATCTTAAAAAAAACACACAAAATAAATGAACAAACTAAACAGAAATAAACTCATAGACACAGAGAAAAAAAATGATGGTTGCTAGATGGGAGGGAGGTTGCAGCAATGGGTGAAAAGGTGAAGGGATTAATAAGCACAAGTTGCCAGTTATAAAAATAGTCATAGGGATTTAAAGTACAGCATAGGTAATATAGTCAATAATATTGTAGTAACTACGTATAGTGTCAGATGGGGCCTAGAATTATCAGATTGATCACTTTGCAAGTTATATAAATGTCTAGTCACTACACTGTACACCTGAAATTAATGTAATAGTGTATGTTAACTATAATTGAAAAGTAAAAAAATAAAAGAATGAATTTGATAATTCTATAATAGGAATCAGTAAAACTTTGGAGAACAATTTGGCAATATCTCAAAAATTAAAATTTTACATCTCTTTGACATAGCAATTCCACCTCTAGGACTTCATCTCTCACATTTACCCATGTTATATATAAAAAGATATATGTGTAAGAATGTTCATCAAAGAATCGTGGTGGTAGAAATTATGTTGATCAATATAAATGCCTATCAATAGAGTAGTTAAATAAAATTTGCTTCAATGATGTAAAAATAATATTTGCAACTGGCCCTCTGTCTAGCTGGATAACGTCCTATGGATACAGTACCTTTCAACTGACATTATCTCTATAATATAGTTGTTATCAGGTATCTAAATAAAGAACTGAAGTATTAAAATATATTCTTGTATTTTTCTAATTACAAAAGTAACATGTGTTCATTGTAAATATATGTTTAAGAAAAAAAGAAAATATTTTAGTATTCCCACTTCCCAGGAACATGGCTATTGTATATGTATACATATTTTATAAAAAATTGTTGGGGAAGCCGGGATGGCTCAGTGGGTTAAGCGCTCACTTTGCAGCGCCGGGGACCAAGAATTGAATCCCGGCCCCGGCCTGTGCGGACCCATGTGCTGAACTGGGGAGTTCCCCCAGTTCAGTTCTCTCTCTGTCTCTGTATCTCTCTCTCTCTCTCTCTGTATCTCTCTCTCTCTCTCTGTCAAAAACAATAAAAAAAAATTGTTTCACTAGAAAAATAGTAATCTGGGGATCCTGGCATGGCTCAGTGGGTTGAACAATCACTTTGCAGACCTGAGGTCCGAGGTTCAAGTGCCAGTCCATGCGAACCCATATGCTGAACTGTGGTGTGATTCACATGGCAGGGAGGCGGGGTGGCGGTGGGGGGAAGTTCTATTCTTGCCAGGGAAAGATTCCACGTAGGAGGCCCCCAGGTTGGCCCCCAGCTTGTGGGGGTGTGCCTCCCATGTGGGAGGCCCCCAGCCCAGTTCTTACCCTGTGCGGCTCTGTGCCCACCTGTGAAATGAAACCATGTTGAAAAACTAATGACAAACAACTATAAAGACTGCTCTGGGCTCTCCCTTTTCTCTCTGTCTCTATCTCTCTCTGTCAAGAACAATAAAATAAATCTTAAAAAAAGAAAAAAGAAAAACAACATTCTAAAATTTCCATAGGCATTTAGTAATTATCTATTAATACAAATGATAACAACAAATAAGTTGTGATGTCACTTACCGTATTTTCCGGCGTATAAGACGACCGGGAGTATAAGACGACCCCAAAATTTTACAGTTAAAACATAGGTTTAGGCCTATATTCGCTGTATAAGACTACCCCCTTCCGAGGCTGTAGTCTTATACAGCGAATATAGCCCTAAACCTATGTTTTAACTGTAAAATTAGGGGGTCGTCTTATACGCCCGGTCGTCTTATATGCCGGAAAATACGGTATATGTAGAATCTTAAGAAGCTGAACTCAGAGAAACAGAGTAGGGTGGTAGGCATCTGGAGTTCACAGGTCAAGGAAATGGGGAAATATTGGTCAGAGTACAAACTTCCAGTTATCAGATTAACATGTTCTGAGGACCTAATGTACAGCAAGGTAATTATAACTAAAAATGCTCTATCATGCATTTTAAATGTATGAGAAGAGCAGATCTTGAATGTTCTCTCCACCAAGAAAAAAACCCCCCCCCAAAAAACGGCTTTTTTATATGATGGGATGGAGGTATTAATGCTCTGGTGGTGATAATTTTTTTTTTTTTTTAAGATTTATTTATTGTTTTTGACAGATATATAGAGAGAGATACAGAGACAGAGAGAAGGGGGAGGGCCCAGAGCAGTCTCCATAGTTGCACATCATTCGTTTTTCCACATAGTTTCATTCCGCAGGTGGGCAGGGCTGCCCAGGGCAGGAACTGGGCTGGGGTCTCACCCCAGTGAGAACTGAACTGGGGGCACTCCGCAGTTCAGCATATGGGTCCACACGGGCCGGGGCCGGGATTCGATCCTCGGTCCCCGGGGCTGGAAAGTGAGTACCTAACCCACTGAGCCATTCCGGCTTCCCCAGTGATCATTTTGTAAGATATAAATTTATCAAATCAACAGTTATCTTACACAACGTTATGTTTTAATTACAGTGATCCCTCGTTTTTCGCAGTTAATGGGGACCAGAACCTTCCGCGAAAGCTGAAAAACCGCGAAGTAGGATTTGCCCCTAGGAATGTTCGTGTATGCGGGTACAAGAATGTTTTAAATATGTAAACAGTATTCATACTTGACTCATTTCAGACAAAAATGACAACAGTATACGTATTTACTTAAACGTGTCAGTGCTCATTAATAAGGTGAATTACAAAACCTTGTACAGTAATAAACATGAATCAGCATGGCTTTCTGAGAGAGGCGAAGAGGCTTGTGTGGGGGGCGGAGGAGAGGCTGTCACGTGACGCGTAGAAGCGTTAGGCTCCCTCGGAGCCTCTTCTGCTGGAGGCGCTGACGGGAGAGCCGGGGGCTTTACCTTGGAGAGAAACACGGTGATGGGTCGTTGTTGTCTTTGTTTTTTCTTTTCCTTCAACATGAAACAACGCTCCTTTCCGCCATGTGGCTGCCG